>JAAEEI010005677.1:0-20440 GCA_012654025.1 Pachypsylla venusta
CAAACTCTGGATCAAAATTTATCTGTGGTTGGTTAAATTCTAATAGCGGTTAGATCATCATTAGGGATGGGTTTCATCAAACTCTGGATCAAAATTTATCTGTGGTTTGTTAAATTCTAATAGCGGTTAGATCATCATTAGAGATGGGTTTCATCAAACTCTGGATCAAAATTTATCTATGGTTTGTTAAATTCTGATTGCGGTTAGCAATTTGGAGAAATTGCTGTTTCACCAAATTCCCAGATTGGTAATTTTGTTATTTGTTCTCTGATTAGTTCGCCCCCAGAACTTCAGAAATTATAGAAGTATTGATTTCGTAACTATTCAGTAAAATTTTTATGGGGTCGGAGCTGCTTTCCTTAATTCCATCATGCCACAATCTTTTGTTCGGTGCCTACTCTCTTTAGCTGTAACCCTTTCATGGCACGGTAACAATAGCTAGCTTTCCCTCTATCCATTCCTAGTAACTGTAATTATATTGTTGACGATATTTCATCGTTGGTTTGAAGCACAGTTTTTTTTAAAAGGCTGCTGGATACCCTTTCTAATACCAATAAACCCTCTGTATTTTCTTGGGTTTAGGACCGTCAACTAATTCATCATTATATAGGGTGTTTTTTTTAGAGTGATACAACTTTAAATTATAACAAAACAAAGAATATATTTTTAATATCAATGAAACGGTCTTTATTAGATAGAAAATTTTATGACATTAATGTTTAAATAAGATTTCGGCCATGTGACCCTCACGGCTGGCGCGTACAAGGCGCAATCTGGAACTCCAATTTTCACAAAATTTTCGCAGCATTTGCGGCCGTATTTCCTCAATAACTATTCGAATGTTGATTTCCAGTTGTTCAATCGTCTCTAGTTTTTCAACCTAGACAAGTGACTTTACATAACCCCAAAGAAAATAATCCAATGGGGTTAAATCACACGATCTTGGTGGCCATTTAATTGGACCATTACGCGAAATTAATTTTTCATCAAAAGTTTCTTTGAGTAAATCAATTGTATCGCGCTCTGTGTGACATGTGGCTCCATCCTGTTGGAACCACATGTCAGCAAAGTCAATGCCAGCTAATCGAGGTACGAGAAAATGTCTAATCATGTCTCTATACCGCTCACCATTGACAGTAACATTCTCACGATCATTGTTTTTGAAGACATATGGACCAATGACTCCGCCAGCCCATAAAGCGCACCAAACAGTTATTTTCTGTGGATGTAATGGTGTTTCGACAAAAGCGTGTGGATTATCCTCACTCCAAATGCGACAATTTTGTTTATTGACATACCCATTCAACCAAAAATGGACTTCATCGGAGAACAAAATTTTGAATGGAAATTCAATATCAATTTGTGCTTCAGCCCATTCGCCAAATTAGCGGCGCATACGATGGTCGTTTGGCTTTAATTCTTGAACAAGTTGAATCTTGAAACCTTTTAGGCCAAGATCTTTTCGCAAAATCTTCCATATAGTGGAAGGACACAACCCCATTTGCTGAGCACGCTGACGAATTGATTGATTTGGATCTTCTTCAATGCTTTCCTCTACAGCGGTTACAACTTCTTCAGTGCGCACTATTCGGCGTCTCACGGGATGCACATTATCATTAAGAGTAAACGTGGTCCGAAAACGATCAATTGTTCTTCGAATTAGCTGCTCTGAAGGACGATTATGTACGTCATAAAATGGACGAAGTGCACGATGAGTTTTACGAACAGAACGATTACTTTGATAAAACAATTTTCAATTATTTGCAAGCGTTGCTCTGATGTAAGTCTATCCATATTGAAATGTCAAACCAAAGTAAACAAAAAGCAACTATGAGCTGCTAAATGGGTTGTCAAATAAAGCAGTGTTGCCAACTCACAATTGTGTCCCTCTAAAAAAAAACACCCTATATATATATAAAAGGCAATGTCATGAACTCCTGAGTGATTGATCAACTTAGAGCCGAAACTATTGATGCTACAGACTTGAAACCTTCGCAGGGACCTTCGTTCCACCATGTAAGTGTGCACTAAGAAAGGATTTTGCAAAATTTTAATTTTAAAGGGTAGAAATTGCGCAAAGTAAACAATCCCCATAAGAAATACATTGGAGCGAGAGAGATAGCAATTAGCATGGGAACGCCATGTCTCTAAGGCGCCAAGCTATAGGCCAGGGGTCGGCAATTAATGTTTAACGGGGTCCGGATGAACCAACAAAAAAAATCGTCGCGGTCCGGACATATTTTATATTATAGTACCGGCTCTCATGACACACTGCTTCATGCACTCGTCTTGTACATGGGAGTCCCGGGTTTGATTACCGGCGGTGACACAACAACACCTCAAAAAATACATTCTTTCAATAGCTTGGATTTGAAAAGACTGAGATAGTGGGTTCGACATAAGAACCAAATAAATAATAATTATCATGTAGGTGCGTACCTATGTAGGTAGGTACCTCATGTACCTACCTGAAATAGTTTATTTTTCTACAGTTGGATCAATTTTGGAACAATATCATTTAAAAAAATATTGCCACAGAAAAGAAAAAAAAAAAATCTAGAAGGAGAAGGAAAATATTGGTTTTTTTTTTCAAACAAATAGAAATATGTCCGCGGTCCGGACATTTCGGCTTCGCGGTCCGGATCCGGACCGCGGTCCGCCTATTGCCGACCCGTGCTATAGGCCGTAGCGAAGCACGGGCGAAACAGCTAGTTTGATATAATAATATACAGTACAATTTCAATTTGTGCTGATTTGAAACGACCTCCCGGTATAGAATCTTTCAAGATTTTTTTTTTTTTTTTGCTTCTAATTCTATTGCTTATGTGGTTGAAGGGAACAGCACAATGCGTGTGGTAATGTATTTTTTCCTTCTAAAGAAGGCTTAAGAGGTTTAATTTTATTTATTTCATCAACTCTTTATTTGATTTTATGTCGTCTGAAAGGAATGCATGCTTGTTTTTTGTTTTATACTTATACACAAAAAAAAGAATATTTTTTTTTTTTTTAATTTGGCTTAACGTCTCTTTAACATCTATTGGTCATTCAAGACGGGGGTTTTACCCTCCATTCGCTGGAAACTTGCAAACCAGCTACCCACATTGACCTCACCCAGCCTGGGTTGGGCCGGAAAAAGCCAACGATACGTGGTGTTCCCAAGCGGTCACCCATCCAAGTACTGCCCACGCCCGGACGTTGCTTAACTTCAGTGATCTGACGGGAACTGGTGTATTCAACGTGGTATGATCTTCTTCTTCTTCTTTCACTCACCTTTTCCCAATTTTATTTGGGAAAAGGTGAGTGTTTTATACGTGGTATGATCGTTGGCTCTAAAGAATAAAATGCGATCTGATTAAAATATCAGGCATCATTCAAATGTTTGATTTGTGAGACGCCGCTTAAAAGTCAAAGAAAGAAAACCTTTAGGACACTTGTAGAGTGTAGACCAGTCATCCAAAAGACATCGAAGATAGAAAAAAATGGCGTAGTTTTGATTTTTTAATATGTTGTTGGGATGCATGAGATGAGTGTGAAACTAAGTTTGCTATTTCGAAAGACCTGTGCTCGCTGTGCAATTGTCAAAAACGTTCGATTTTTTCGGACTTTTTTCAGATTTTCGAAAAAATATCGAAAACCGTGAATCGTACGGAAATAGTTATTCTATCTTTATTTAGAGTAAATAAAATTTGCCACAATTTGAAACTAATTGCAACTCTGTGGCCTTAACAGATCGCGAGATATAGCACTTCAAAAATTGACGATTTTTTTGAAAAATCACAAAATTTCACTTTGAGTCACTTTTTATGCTCAATATCTGCTCCATTAGTCATCCTACGGGGATGTCATGAGAAAGGAAGTTGGAGTATATTTAGTTATCTGTCATTTAAGCCCATGGAACAATGTTGCCAGGTCGTTCTTGTCAAAATTCCCTACAAAGGCCTTGAATTCTCCCTACATTTCCCTTCGCTAAAAAACATTCTCCCTACAGTTTCCCTACGCTAAAAATGTCAACTTTTACAATTTTATGGTGAGAAAATCAGTAGGTACCTGTAGTTAGGCTCGGGGTAGCGTGCCGTAGTGATGATTTCTTAGAGATAAACATGATGACAGATTTAAATATAAGAGACTTGGGTTCGATTCCCAATAGGGATCATAAATTTGGCTATCTCTGTCGAATTTTAGGTACCCACATTAGATATAACATGCAGAAATGAAAATTCTGAAAAATCATTGTGAAAAGTGAACTTTAAAATGAAATTAATTAGGAGTCATGAGTCAATTAGTCAAGTCAAAACTAAAACAAAGAAAAGAAAAAAAAAAAAAATTAAACGAAAATTTAATAATTCCCGCGGTATTTTCACATCGATTCACAAAATATCGATTAATCGTATTTTATTATCTGATCTGATTAATTGTCAACATTCAATTTTGGGAGAATTTTAAAAAGCAGCAAACTTTCTACAAAAAAGTTTGGACGAATTATTCACTTTTCTCTAGAATTAACCCAAAATGCGAATTAAATGCAAAAATAGTAAAATCTTTAAATTTCCCTACGTTTTGGCACTTTTTTAAGGAAAATTCCCTCTCTCTCTACGGACCCCTAATTTTCCCTACGACCTGGTAACACTGCCCATGGAGCAGTATTTCCGACAAAAAGTATTCGTAGAACTATGAAATAAAAGACTTGACTTTTTGTAGAACATAAAGTCAAGCGTTTTTTTTTTATCATTTTCATTTCTTGTGCTTAAAAGTATAGTAAGTGTAAAGTCGGTATTACTTTAAGAGAATTGAGAAAAAAGGCAATAATAAAATTAACAACGGCAAGAATATAGTTGGCTCAAATAAGAGATATCACTACGTTCATGAGCGGAATTCTTTAGAAGTGTGGTTGGAACTTGGCCTTTTTGTCAATGATAATTTTTTTGTGAAATATCAATATTTTTTGTAAAGATTACTGACTGTAAAAAAAAAAAAAAATATATCTTTGTTAATGTATGGATATAGTATTTAAAGGAGCTTTATCAAGTAATGTTAGTTAAGTATGCGCTGGCATTGGGAAATTTCCATTTGTTTTGAAATTGAATCCTTATATGGATTCAATTTTTAGATATTTTAAAGAGAGAATCGCAAAATAATAAATAATTTATATATTTACTAGCTGTTTTCCCGTGCTTCGCTACGGTTACAAAATTCAACAACTCAATTTCAGATTTTTGGTGGAACCGACCCCCAGAGTGAACATGGCTCGTATTTAGAAAATTCAATATTTTACTCAAAGATATTACTTTTTGCACTGCAGAACACCTTCGTATAAAATTCGTACAGCTCTCTCGCTTATCCCGAAGTGATACTTCTTAACTATGGGTTTTTGGTGGAATCGACCCCCAGAATGAGCACCGCTCTTACTTAGAAAATTCAATATTTAATTCAAGGATATGACTTTTTGTACTTCGGAACATCTTTGTATCAAATTTCAGCTTTCTCGCTCATCCCGAAGTGGTACTTCTCAATTCCGATTTTTTGGTGATGATTGGATAAATTGGATAGAAATCGGAAATTTTCAAATTTTATATTTTTTATGGGGTCCTTACATACTATTTTGGGGGGGTCTATTCTCGGTCATTTTTCGTTATCCCTTTTAGTTTGCCCAGAAAAAAATTGCAAAAAGACCCGCTAAATAGCGTCATTTTTGGCGGTAACTTGCTTCCACTTGAACTTTAATTATTTTCCTTTCTTATTACGCACCTACATATTAAAAGGAACCTATGTGCCAAGTTTCAAGTCTCTACGTTTAGCCATCGTGGAGCTACGTTGATTATCAGTCAGTCAATACGTCAGTATACCAACTGGGCTTTGCGTTTTATAAGTATAGATAGACAATATCGATTCGGATGAAATTAATATAAAGGTGGCAAGCTATCGATAGTACTCAGACTATCGATTGTTGCTGTTTTGGTTTATTATTTTCAATAATGAACCTTAGTACTCAGACTATCGATAGCTTGCCCACCTTTATATTTAATCCGAATCGATATTGTCGAAATATTTAAATTATTCAATTTTAGGTCATAAATTAAAAAAAAAAAAAAAAAAAAAAAAAAAAAAAANAAAAAAAAAAAAAAAAAAAAAAAAAAAAAAAAAAAAAAAAAATGAGGCAAACGTTGATACCCCACTCTTTAATTTCACGAATTTTATTAAAATTTCACTGAAAAACTAAATTTCAATTTCTGCTCTTTAAATTTGTTCTAAAAAGTATGTTCATTATTTAGTATGGTTTAGTTCTTTTTCAATGTATATCAAATTATTATTGTTGCTGTTTTGGTTTATTATTTTCAATAATGAACCTTTGGAATCGTCACGGGAAGAAAAAAGTACCCCCCTCAAAATTTGATATTTTACGTTTCAAGGTACGTAGAATCCAAAAATCGAATAGAAAAAAATCCGTTTGCACGCCGTACCCCCCTCAAAATTTGATATTTTACGTTTCAAGGTACGTAGAATCCAAAAATCGAATAGAAAAAAATCCGTTTGCACGCCGTGGTGGGCCCTTTTATCATTTAGCGTTGACTGATTTGGATGAAATTTGGTATGTAGGTCCCATGTGGGCTCTAATTGTGCCCCAAAACTCACGAGCGCTTTCGTCACTCACCATATTATTTGAGATTGTCATAACATCCGAAAGCGCTCGTGACTCGCCAAATTTTTTGTAGTTGATACACAATTATTGATTGAAATTTATATCTTAGATCATTTTCTATCTATAATAATAAAACTCAATGTAACGATAAATGTGTGTGGCTGTGTGTGTATGTATCACTAATTGTTTAGCCAAAACGGTAAGAGATATCGAAAAATTGATAAGAATGGACCTCCCAAAACCATAGGCCTAAACACCAGAAAAAATATCAGAATTTAAAAATGTCGACCGCCGATTTTTCAATTTTTAGCCGAATTTAGCCGGTCATGGTCCGATATCTTAAATTTTGTCGCAAAAGCAATGTAAACTCAAAGCGACAAAGTTTTAGGTGGCCTTTTAAACCTTAATTTGGAACATGGTTTACAAAAAACGGTCCAACCGTTTTCGAGTTATTGCCGTTTTTCCGATTTTTGAAAGGGAAATCATACAATACTATTAGCACGGGAAGGACCATGCCTCTACGGCGCCAAGCTATAGGCCGTAGCGAAGCACGGTCGAAACAGCTAGTAAGAAATAAATATTAAAATGAATTATCATTTGTTCAAAGGATATTTTTATATAATACTAGCAGGATACGCCCACTTCGCTTGGCGCCTTATAGGCATGACCGTTTATAGTTTCAACCCTTTTTTTTCGTGATAAAAAGTAGCCTATGTCCTTTCATAAAGTTTAGTCTATCTCCATACCAAATTTCATCAAAATCGGTTCAGTAGTTTTAGCGTGAAAGCGTAACATACATACAGACAGAGATACTTTCGCATTTATAATATTATAGTATGGATGTGAAACACCTCTTAATTGATGCCTCATTAAATAATATGCTATCTATTTTTCCGAGACAACTCCCCGAAATTTTCGAATTATTATTTCGAGGAAACAATGTGAAAAAGAGGAAGAAGCAGAGAAAAAAAGTCAAAATGATGTTGAATTAAGTGTTCGTTTGGATGGTGTTAAAGCATTAAATGAAATGACAAATAATAAATTACGGACGAAATAAATACGGCCGCCATCAGAGAGAGAGAGAGAGAGAGAGAGAGGGAGAGAGAGAGGGAGAGGGAGAGAGGGAGAGAGAGGACGAAAGAAAAGAGAGAGAGACAGTTTTGTTATTTTTAATTATTTAGGAATATATTTTTTTAATATTATTAAATGTTGCGTTTAATTATTTTTAATAACAATAATTATTTATGTTTTCATAATAATATATAATGTTCACTCGTTTTTATATATTATGATTTATGCATTTCCTTTTCAAGTTGTCGGCGCTTGATTCTATGTACATTACTGTATGGTGTATTAATAAACACATTGAACTGTATAGTAGGGCTATGCCTCTTCCAAAGTGATTGCAATTATTTATATCTTAAATCTTATGACAATTATTTTCAGAACAATTTTATTTCTTCTTTTTTAAGAATTTTTTTTTTTTTTTTGTAATGGATGATGTTGATATATGGAAGTGAAATAATTGTGGTTGACTCTCATCTAAAGACTGAATTAAATATAATTCAGTCAGTGGAAGATGAGAGTAATGGATGATGATGATTATGGTGATGATAATGATTATGGTAATGATGATGATTATGGTGATGATAATGAATATGGTAATGATGATGATGATTATGGTGATGGTAATAACTATGATGATTATGGTAGTGATAATAGAAGATGAGAGTAATGGATGATGATTATGGTGATGATAATAATTATGATGATTATGGTAGTGATAATAGAAGATGAGAGTAATTGATGATGATTATGCTGATGATAATGATTATGGTAATTATGATGATTATGGTGATGATAATAATTATGATGATTATGGTAGTGATAATAGAAGATGAGAGTAATGGATGATGATTATGCTGATGATAATGATTATGGTAATGATGATGATTATGGTGATGAGAATAATTATGATGATTATGGTATTGATAATAATTATGGTGATAATGATGATTTTGGACTATAGAATATACGTAAGTTGGTGTAGGTTAGGGAGTGTTTATTAAATTTAATAATTTATTAAATTCTGGTGAACGTATGAAATTAAAATATTTAATTTTTAATATTAGTTTATTAAATTGTTTAATATTAGTCAATGTTGGTGGTGTTAAATTAATAAATTGATTAATAACACTTCTCAAAGAGTGGATCGCTAGTTTGTTTCCAGCGAATGGAGCATAAAATTCCGTTGAACCAAAAGAACAAAACGAAAAGAACTTTTATAATAACCAATAAGGATATAAAATAATATTCAGCGTGTCCCAAAAGTCCGAGGCCGCCTGAATATCTTTAGAACTGCTTTATGTGGAGTTTTGAAATTTATTATACCCTAAATTTCATTTATTAAAATGCATGGTATTATACCCTAAATTTAACCACGTGATTAGGTGACCAATTTTTCAGGGGTGGGTCCCATGTGGCCTTCAGGGGGTCCAACTTTTGTTTTTTAAATACGAACCCTCATCTTGTGATACATTTTCAGAAAGACAATAGAATTAGAAGTACTTTGCAAAAAAGTCTAAAACTAAGCGAATTATGTCTAAAAAGCAGGTTCCTCAACATTGGTGTTCTATGCGATCATTTAATATCCCATTGCAAAAAATTCGCCTAATTTTAGACACTCTTGGAAGTCATATCTTGAAAATTTCAAATGGCCGCCATTTTGAAACCAAACACGCTAGATGTGTAAATTTTTTTTCAAAGTACTTCCAATTCTATTGTCTTTCTGAAAAATTTGGGTCCCCTGGGGACCACATGAGACCCACCTCTGAAAAATTGGTCACATAATCAGGTGAAATTTGGGTAATTTCAAACCATAATGATATATGAGTAATTTCAAACCAAAATGAAATTTGGGTAATTTCAAACCAAAATGAAATGTGAGTAATTTCAAACAAAAAAGAAATTTGGGTAATTTCAAACCATAATGAAATTTGGGTAATTCGAAACCAAAATGAAATTTGAGTAATTTCAAACCGAAATGAAATTTTGGTAATTTCAAACCAAAATGAAATTTGAGTAATTTCAAACCAAAATGAAATTTGGGTAATTTCAAACCAATATGAAATGTGAGTAATTTCAAACCAAAATGAAATTTGGGTATTTACAAACCAAAATGAAATTTGAGTAATTTCAAACCAAAATGAAATTTGGGTAATTTCAAACCAAAATGAAATTTGGGTATTTACAAACCAAAATGAAATTTGAGTAATTTCAAACTAAAAAGAAATTTGGGTAATATCAAACCAAAATGAAATTTGAGTAATTTCAAACCAAAATGAAATTTGAGTAATTTCAAACCAAAATGAAATTTGGGTAATTTCAAACCAAAAGGAAATGTGAGTAATTTCAAACTAAAATGAAATTTGGGTAATTTCAAACCAAAATGAAATTTGAGTAATTTCAAACTAAAAAGAAATTTGGGTAATTTCAAACCAAAATGAAATTTGAGTAATTTCAAACCAAAATGAAATTTGAATAATTTCAAACCAAAATGAAATTTGAGTAATTTCAAACCAAAATGAAATTTGAATAATTTCAAACCAAAATGAAATTCTTCTCCTGTAAATGTTGGGCACCCCTGCTGTAGAGCATAGAGCAATGCGGCATCAGTAGCATCAGTACAAAGCTGCAAAGCACTATTTGTAAGTGACAAGCCACTGTTTGGAGTCCCACACACCACTTCGGAATCGGATTTGAAAATCACGTATTTATTGTATTGCATTTTATTGCTCTTTGTTTCCAAAATATTAATTATTTGTATATTATTTTATTTATGTGTACTATGTGCCAAAACATTTATTCTTATTATTGTTTATGTTATTTAACTCATAATTTCCATTTGAAATTTGACATAAATTTTCTGTCTAAAATATGTTTTGTTTGGAATCATTTTCAATGTTTTATCGAGATTCTCATTTATTTTCAACTGTGTGAGTTCCATTTAGAGCTTCCAATCCCGCATGCGGGATTTGAGCTTAATCCCACGGGATCCCTCATTTTTTAACCCGTAAGTAGTCTCTTATAGGGAATTTTTCTCACACTGGCGGACAAAAACGCAATAACTTGGCAATTATTGGCTTCAACTTGTCGAGTCTCTCAGTAGCTGTTCAAAATATGATTTACTTTATGCTCACAAAATATTGCCGACATACATTGATTGCATTTCAGTTGTCTGAGACAGTCGATGTTTGAATTTTTCTCACATCGCGACCAGTCGCGTCGTAATTTTTTCGTCGAAATTATTCTCGTATTTTGTATGGCTATTTATATAGTTTAAAATTTAACTTATTTAATTACATTTAATTAACTAATTACTTTAATTACACATTAATGTAAATATAATAACGACCTAAATAATTAATTATTTGGGTACATTTCTAACATTTCATAAAATAATATAAGAAAAAAAAGTGCCAAAATAGGGGATCGAACTGGGTACTATTGGAAAATAAACTTGCTGAAATCGCTTCAAATATAGATCAAAGAAGATTTTGAACAAATTCTTTGAAAAAAAAATCAGTTATTTTCTTCGAAAAAGAAGAAGAAAAACACAGCAAAACCAGGTGTGAGAAAAAATCTCTATAGTAGACCGATGGCGTTCTGCGGCGGAATGCGACCACTCACGGTTTAATATTATAAGGAGGAAAGTTCTCAGTAGGTAGTTATATCCTCATACATGGCACCATCTACGCTAACTGCTTTTACATATATTTGCCTGATCTTTTTTCTGATCTCAAAGGCAATATGTCATCCTCACTTTGACTAAAATCAACCAAGTGTTGTGCTTATAAAAATCTGGTGTGAACATCACACGACTTTCCTTATCTATAAAAAAAGAAGAAAGTATTGTAATGGGCTGAAATTTTCCATGTCGAGTTTTCAATGCCAAAACAGGTTTTGAAGTCCCCAAACTTCTTGAAATATATTACACTTCAACCTAAGTTGTATTCTTCAATTTCTTATATGAAATTGATATGAATAGGCACCAAGTTTAAAATTCTAGCTATTACCGTTTTCATTTTAAGCAGGATATGCGAAAACCGATAAAGCGGCATAAAACCGCCAGCGGTATATTCGATTTCCCCAAAAAGCTTATTTTGCCATTTATGGCATAAAACTGACATACGTACCAAAATTTCAAGTCTCTAGCACTTGCCGTTCGTGAGATATTTTGTTCACAGACAGACTATGCACACAACCAATGGCTGAAACTCGAGATTTGCGCTCTAGGGACCCCAAAACGTGTTTTGGCATTGAAAACTCGACATGGAAAATTTCAGCCCATTACAATACTTTCCTTTTTATAAGGATGAGGAAAGTAAAAATGATAAAATACCGATTTCCACTTCCTCTTTTTTGTATTCCTTCACAATACCTAAAAAGATCATTTTTTTTTTTAAATAAAACTTTTTGTTGCGGGATTGAAGTTTGCGAATCCCGCAGATTGCAAATCCCGCAAAAAACGTGCTTATCCCGCATATAGCGGGATCCCGAATTTGCGGGATTGGAAGCCCTCGTTCCATTTGTCATTGGAGGAATGGCTAGTTTGTCTTATTTTAAATGTTTTATCGGTATTTAATATTGTTTTCTATAAGTAAGTATTGTTACTTAAAGAGTGACTGTTTTTCGCCTTTTAGGTAAGCAGATCCACTGAGGTATTTCCAACGTGACTGACTTTTGTTTATTTTTAATGTTCTATTGGGATTCCAAGACTATTGTTGGAATAATCTGGAACTCAGCAACACCATACTTGATCTAACAACACCGTGCAAACCATCAGAATTAATCGTACAGAAACAGGATCTTCTCTAATTAAAAGATTAATCTAAACTATTATAAAGGTGGCAAGACTATCGATAGCTTGCCACCTTTATAATAGTTTAATCCAAATCGATATTGTCAATCTATACTTATAAAACGCAAAGCCCAGTTTGTATACTGACTGACTGACTGATAATCAACGTAGCTCCACGATGGCTGAACGTAGAGACTTGAAATTTGGCACACAGTTCCCGTTTATTATGTAGGCGCGTAATAAGAAAGAAAGAAAAAAAAATTTCAAGTGGGAGCAAGTTACCGCCAAAAATGACGCTATTTAGCGGATCTTTTTGCAATTTTTTTCTGGGCAAACTAAAAGGGACAACGAAAAATGACCGGGAATAGACCCCCCCAAAACAGTATATAAGGACCCCATAAAAAATATAAAATTTGAAAATTTCCGGTTTTTCCCCGATTTATGGACGGTTTTCATCACCAAAAAATCGGAATTGAGAAGTACCACTTCGGGGTGAGCGAGAAAGCTGAAATTCGATACAAAGGTGTTCCGCAGTACAAAAAGTCATATCCTTGAATAAAATATTGAATTTTCTAATCAGGAGCGGTGCTAAATCTGGGGGTCGGTTCCACCAAAAACCCATAGTTAAGAAGTATCACTTCGGGATGAGCGAGAAAGCTGAAATTTTATACAAAGGTGTTCTGCAGTGCAAAAAGTAATATCTTTGAGTAAAATATTGAATTTTCTAAATAGGAGCCGTGTTCACACTCTGGGGTTCGGTTCCACCAAAAATCTAAAATTTAGAAGATTTAATTTCGCGATCTCGGAATTGATGTTGAATTTTGTAACCGTAGCGAAGCACGGGAAAACAGCTAGTAATATAATAAAACTCAATGTAACGATAAATTTGCGGCTATCTTTCTTTGCATGTATGAATAACTAATTGTTGTTCTATGTTAAAATCTCTACCAATGTGACACCCGGGTTTATTATTTTTCTGGCAAAAAAAAAAAAATGGAGGGTACCCCCCAAAAAAATCGAGGGGGTCTCGTGACGATTCCAAATCTAGGCCGTAATTAGATCCTAAATTTGATATGACTACCAAATTTGAAGTCTCTAGCTCTTACCATTCTTCTTTTAGACAGCAATACTGAAAACCAACTTCATGAACCATTCATTTGCTGTCCACGCTGCAAGACTGTGGAATCAATTGCCGTCAGACTTGAGATTGTTGGAGAGTCGGATTGGTTTCAAAATTCAGACGGGAAGACATTTGCTCGGAATGTTCGATAACTAAATCATTATTTCTCATTCTATCCCTTCTTAAGTTATCTGTTATCAAATTTATCCTATGTGTTAGATATAAATTAGGTTAGTTATTAGGTAGGAATTTCAAAGGGTTGGGTGGAAGGGAATTCCTCAGGAATTAACCCCGCCCTTTGAATTAACTTTTCTCTCTCTCTCTCTCTCTCTCTCTTTCTTTTCTTTCTTTCCTTTTCTCTCACTCTTTCTAAACTCTTCTTTTTTTTATGTCTCCTTCTTGTTTGAAGTTAATTCAATAAAGTGTAAAAAAAAAAAAAACCCGCTAAAAAACGCAAAATTCGCCAAGACTGTATTCGATTAGAGCCCAGATGGGACCTATATACCAAATTTCATCCAAGTCGGTCAAACGCCCATCACGGCGGACGGCGGACAAACGGATTTTTTTTATTCGATTTTTGGATTGTAATATCAAATTTTACCTAAAAAATACCTTCAAACTTATAATATCAAATTTTGAGGGGTAGTAATTTTTTTTTTCCGTGACGATTCCAAAGGTTCATTATTGAAAATAATAAACCAAAATTTCATGTGTATCTTCATTTCTAAAATGATCAGACTTTACATTCATGTTTGGATTTGAATCAACAGCCCCTTTGCTACAAATCCAGCGGCTCCTGTTACAAATCTAGCCACCGATTCAATTTCTATCAACCTATTTGAAATATAAGATCTCTTCTACTATGATCCACCACATCATAACAATATGCATTCAAACAATTAACACTGAAGTCCAAGGTCACAACAAAAATCGGTTCCAGACAGATACTAGTATTTTTTTTTTTTTGGAGCAAGTTACAAACTTAAAATGTGGTTTAGTATAATTTAAAAAGTCTTTTTAAACGTTTTAGGGGTGGGAGATTAATTAATTCACTTTAATTTTAATTTATTTTGAATAAAACCTTTTTCTTGCAGACATAGTTGTACCAATATGAAAAAAGTCCAGTGCAAGTTTGTTTATTTTATTAATATAAGCGTTAAGATGAACGTCCCCCCCGGAGAGATTAAGAAAAGTTTTGATCGGCCATGCCTTGATTAAACATGTTCTTCTCATAAAGTCGCTCCCTAAAAACTCTTGCACCATTCGGAAAAAAAATAAATTAAATCGAAGTGTTTCTTTTTTTTTTCTTTTTTTTTAAAGTNTTTTTTTTTTTTTTTTTTTTTTTTTTTTTTTTTTTTTTTTTTTTATGTTACCTAACCTGTTAAACTCACAAAAACAAAACAAAAAAAAATCTCTGCATATTTTAAAAAAATCCGAATAAACATTTATTTGATTTCTCCAAAGTTTCGTCGATTTTCAAGCAATAAAATTGTGAATTAAACATTTAAAAGTGAGTTTTCTCGTATTTCCCACCATTTAATCGTGAAAATTAACCTTCTAATTTCAATTAATCATATTTTAAGTTAGGTTAGTTGCTCAGAAAAAAAAAATTAATAGTATCTGTCTGGTCCCCAAAAAACCCCGCGTACACAGAGAGGAGATAAGGTTGGTCACGTCTGGACCCACACTGCCCCCCCTCCTTGTTACAAATTCAGCTACCGACTTCAATTCTATCAGCCTATTTGAAATATAAGATCTCTTCTACAATGATCGACTATACATCATAACAATATGCATTGAAACAATTAACACTAAAGTCCAAGGTCACAACAAAAATCCCCCGTACACACAGAGAAGATAAGGTTGGTCACGTCTGGACCCATACTGTGACTTGCTAACAAACTTATCCATATATAGAAATAATATTGGGAGTTTAGCACCAAATCCAACACGGTAAACTTTGTCATTAAGAATGAATATAGGTTTGGTCTTAACAACTTCATTATATAGATAATATTTTTTATTGATATTTATCTATTAGAACATTATCTGAGCGCACGACAGTGCGCCAGGCCAAGTTCCGGAAAGCACCAGTGTATCTTTACACGAAGCAATTCGCAAGGTTTTTCACACCATCAGATATCCGGTTCTACAGGGGATAGGTCATTGAAATTTTGAACATACATTCCGCAGTATAGTACAATACTACAGGATAAACTTCAAAATTTAATGTTAACCCGGGTAGGAGATAGGTAATTTCAAAGTTTACACTTTTGGATACTCACTGACTGCATGAAGTAAGCAATTGACATCCACGTAAAGGGAAAAATCCGGAAAATTGAACTTTTTAACTGTAAGTGCTCTACTTACAGTTAAAAAGTTCAATTTTTCGGATTTTTCCCTTTACGTGGATGTCAGTTGCTTACTTCATGCAAACGGTGTCGCTTTAGAGAAGACTTAGGGGATTTGTAAAATACTACCTTTTTAAAACTGGCCAAGTGTAAAGTCTATATTACTTTAAGAGAATTGAGACAGAAGAACGTGCAATAAATTTAAGTGTGGGATATACAGCAGCAACAATAAACTTGGCCCCAATAATCGATATCACTACTTTCATAGGCGGAATTTTTTGGGAAAGTGAAAGTAACTTGGCCTTTTTTCAATGATATTTTTTTTGTGAGATAGAATATACTGCTGGTGTTTCTTGCTCGTGGCGTTCAACGTGTTAACGGAATAACCTATTGTTTTACACCAGTTCAAGATCATATTGTGTTGCTGTAAAATAAAGAAATTGTGTAATTCAATACTGGCAGTAACTTTGTGTAATGATGGAAAACGTTTTTGATATAATAGAGATAAGTTCTATAATTGGGGTTGAAGTCCTACGTCATCGATATTCGATAGAGCCATAACAATTACCTATATTTTCAATAAAACGTTTCTAATATAATAGAGATGAGTTCTATAATTGGGGTGAAGTCCTACGTCATCGATATTCGATAGAGCCATAACAATTACCTATATTTTCAATAAAACGTTTCTAATATAATATAGATAAGTTCTATAATTGGGGTGAAGTCTTACGTCATCGATATTCGATAGAGCCATAACAATTACCTACCTATATTTTCTATAAAACGTTTCTAATATAATATCGATAAGTTCTATAATTGGGGTTGGAGTCGTTCGTCATCGATATTCAATAGAGCCATAACAATTACCTATATTTTCTATAAAACGTTTCTAATATAATATCGATAAGTTCTATAATTGGGGTTGGAGTCGTACGTCATCGATATTCGATAGAGCCATAACAATTACCTATATTTTCAATAAAACGTTTCTAATATAATAGAGATAAGTTCTATAATTGGGGTTGAAGTCCTACGTCATCGATATTCGATAGAGCCATAACAATTACCTATATTTTCAATAAAACGTTTCTAATATAATATCGATAAGTTCTATAATTGGGGTGAAGTCCTACGTCATCGATATTCGATAGAGCCATAACAATTATCTATATTTTCAATAAAACGTTTCTAATATAATAGAGATAAGTTCTATAATTGGGGTGAAGTCCTACGTCATCGATATTCGATAGAGCCATAACAATTACCTATATTTTCAATAAAACGTTTCTAATATAATATCGATAAGTTCTATAATTGGGGTTGGAGTCCTATGTCATCGATATTCGATAGAGCCATAACAATTACCTATATTTTCAATAAAACGTTTCTAATATAATATCGATAAGTTCTATAATTGGGGTTGAAGTCCTACGTCATCGATATTCGATAGAGCCATAACAATTACCTATATTTTCAATAAAACGAAATGCATTTGTCACGGAATAGAAACTAAACTTATTAATAATTAAAATAGAATGCTAAAGTAAAATGACATACTTCTTAAAATTAATGTAAAAGTCAGACTAACTCCTTTCTGGTAATTTCAAACATTTGAAGAAAAGAAAACCTTTTTTTTGGCTCACGGTCTCTTTAACATCTATTGGTCATTCGTCTCTTTAACATCTATTGGTCATTCGTCTCTTTATCATCTAGTGGTCATTCGTCTCTTTATCATCTAGTGGTCATTCGTCTCTTTATCATCTATTGGTCATTCGTCTCTTTAACATCTATGGGTCATTCGTCTCTTTATCATCTAGTGGTCATTCGTCCCTTTATCATCTATTGGTCATTCGTCTCTTTAACATCTATGGGTCATTCGTCTCTTTATCATCTATTCGTCATTCGTATTTTTAACATCTATTTGTCATTCGTCTCTTTAACATCTATTGGTCATTCGTCACTTTAACATCTATTGGACATCTGTTTCTTTTTCATCTATTGGTCATTCGTATTTTTAACATCAATTGGTCATTCGTCCTTTAACATCTATTGTTCATTCGTCTCTTTAACATCTATGGGTCATTCGTCTCTTTATCATCTATTGGTCATTCATCTCTTTAACATCTATTGGACATCCGTTTCTTTATCATCTATTCGTCATTCGTATTTTTAACATCTATTTGTCATTCGTCTCTTTAACATCTATTGGTCATTCGTCACTTTAACATCTATTGGACATCTGTTTCTTTTTCATCTATTGGTCATTCGTATTTTTAACATCTATTGGTCATTCGTCCTTTAACATCTATTGTTCATTCGTCTCTTTAACATCTATTGGTCATTCGTATTTTTTACATCAATTGTTCATTCGTCCTTTAACATCTATTGTTCATTCGTCTCTTTAACACCTATTGTTCATTCGTCTCTTTAACATCTATTGGTCATTCGTCTCTTTCACATCTATTCGTCAATCGTCTCTTTAGCATCTATTGGTCATTTGTCTCTTTAACATCTATTGGTCATTCAAGACGGGGGTTTTACCCTCCATTCGCTTGAAACCTTTAAACCAGCTACCCACATTGACCTCACCCAGCCCGGGCTGGCCGGAAAAAAGAGCCAACGATACGTGGTGTTCCCAAGCGGACACCCATCCAAGTACTGACCACGCCCGACGTTTCCTAACTTCAGTAATCTGACGGGAACTTGTGTATTCAACGTGGTATGATCGTTGGCTAAACATACTTCTTAAAATTAATGTAAAATTCGGACTAACTTGTTTGTGGTAATTTCAAACATTTGAAGAAAAGAAAACCAGACATTAGCTCCGATGATGTTCTCAGGAGAGGACGAAACTAGTTAGCTCTTTGTAATTTTCAACCTTCATTATGGTTTTACTTGACATAGTATCCCAACTCAACCAACTGAAAAGAAAACTTTTTTTTTTTTTGGCTCACCATCTCTTTAACATCTATTGGTCATTCGAGACGGGTTTTTTACCCTCCAATCGCTGGATTGGAGAGTAAAACAAGCCAGCTACTCACATTGACCTTACCCAGCCTGGGTTGTGCCGGGACTAGACAGAATCAAGAGGACACGAACCTACGTTGTTAATCACTTAGCAAAATCTCGCTGGACGTTGCTTAGTTTCAGTGATCTAATGGGAACTGATCTATTCAATGTGCCATAGACGCTGGCTAAGAAAACTTTTCTTTGGCTTAACGTCTCTTTAACATCTATTGATCATTCAGGACGGGGGTTTTACCTTCTAATCGCTGGAAATTTGCAAACGAGCTACCCATATTGACCTCACCCAGCCTGATTTGGGCAGGAAAAATAGAGAGCATTATACGAGAGCGCAATCCCACGTGGACATCCACATGGTACAACCTCGCTGGACGTTTCTTAACTTCAGTGATCTAACGGGAACTGGTGTATTCAACATGCCATAGACTTTGGCTAAAAACCTTTTAAACAATTCATTCAAAACATTTTAGCTGGATTTATTTTTCGGTTCCGTTTTGTTACCCTGTAAGCTTCTCCAATTGCACGCCATTTATTGTTTGCATAATTAATCATATCAAAATATTATTTTATTTGAAATTTCAAAATAATATTGTAATTATTTTTCATTGAACATTTTATTTTCAATTTGTTTATTGATTCCTCAATCTGTCTCACCAAAGTCGCGAGCAAATATTAGACGTTTGATGTAAAGAACTGAATTCTAGCTAGCGCTAAACATTGAAATTGCTAACGATCATACCACGTTGAATACACCAGTTTCCGTCAGATCACTGAAATAGAGCAACGTCAGGCGTGGTCAGTACTTGGATGGGTGACCGCTTGGGAACACCACGTATCGTTGGCTCTTTTTTCCGGCCCAACCCAGGCTGGGTGAGGTCAATGTGTGTAGATGGTTTGCAAGTTTGCAACTTATATACTTGTTCAGGACACTCCGAGGATCATTTTGGAATTCGTTTTTTTTTTCGTGTACCTTATGAGTTAAATTTTGGCCCAATTTTGAAATTTGGGCACCTTTTTAGTGACCAAAAGCCCCCGCGTATGGTTTCTTACGACACATTTTTGAACTGGGGGGGTCAGTGCACNGGGGGGGGGGGGTCAGTGCAGTCATTTTGGCGTTTGAATTTTTCGTGTACCTTATGAGACAAATTTTGGCCCAATTTCGATTTTGGCAGGTGTCTCTGGCAGCTTCTAAATGTCCCCGGTCTAGCAACCAAGGCCTCATGCATGTAATCCAAATGTTCTACGATGAGTGGTAATACAATTCGTGGAATTAGAAACCTCAGTAATCATGTGAAAAGCTCATTAATCAAGTGAAAAGCTCAGTAATCATGTGAAAAGCTCATTAATCAAGTGAAAAGCTCATTAATCAAGTGAAAAGCTCATTAATCAAGTGGAAAGCTCACTAATCAAGTGAAAAGCTCATTAATCAAGTGAAGAGCTCACTA
>JAAEEI010000056.1:15118-37915 GCA_012654025.1 Pachypsylla venusta
GTCTTGAGAAGCCACCTAAAACTTTTTCGCTATGAGTTGATATGTTGTCGCGACAAAATTTAAGATATCGGACCATGACTCTCTGAATTTGGTAAAAAATCGGAAAATCGGCCAAAAAATCGGAAACGGTTAAAGATATCGTTTTGAAAATAGATATATGCACCCTTGGGTATATGCAGAATATGAAGAAAAAAATTTGGTAAAAATCGGTTGAGTAGTTTCGGAGGAGTAGGGTAACAAAAGTTTGTAGGGAGTATAAGGCTACGCTTCGCTCCGCCCAATAATAACTAATTCAATAAAACTCTTAAGAGGAATTAAAACAAAAAGTTAAAATCGTCCGCAAAAAATACACACACACACACACACACACACACACAAATTCCTGAATAATGTAAATTGAGGAAAGTTTTTATTCGCGTATGAAAGTAGTTCGTTGTTGTATTGTAGTGTCATTCATTATACAGACTTCTTGTATAACTTTGAAAGTTTTAGTATACCTACTCGCAGTTTGACCGAGCATTATTTAAAAGCCGAGCAGGGCCGGCTGTACCATATAGGCGAACTAGGCAACCGCCTAGAGCGGCAAAATTTAGGAGGTTTCTGGGGGCTTTCGACAAGTAAGAAGCCTTTTTTCAAAAAGGGCCAAATTTTACCTCATAAGGTACACGAAAAATTCCAACGCCATAATGAGTGCACTGACCCCCTCAAAAATGTGTCGTAAGAAATCATACCCGGGGGCTTTCGGTCACTAAGAAGGTGCCCAAATTTCAAAATTGGGCCAAAATTTACCTCATTATACCTTATGAGGTAAGATATGGCTAGTCAGCTCCCGAACTAGATATTGATCAAATCGTAACATCTTTTGCAGAACTTAAGGCGAGAAAAATGGGGACAAATTTGTGATTTGGTATGTTTAAGCTTATAGTTACAGGATTAGGTGAAGTATAAATACCGAAATTAGCCATGATCTAGTTTGTAATATTTTTACAAAACAGCTTGTGATTATCTCGTAATAATTCTGTGATGTCGTTGATTTAAAAAATGTGTAATGATTCTAATTTTTTAAATGTATAGTGACATAATTTTATGTTACATTCTTGAGTGAAAAATTATAATTAAAATTTTGTGCATTTAACAAAAAGGTTTAGTGTCCATTATTTCTGTTGTAAATATATATGACTCTGTTCAATATTAACCAGAGGAAAATTCATGGCCAGATTTTGATTGAAATTTGTGCAAAAATCATGAATTTCACTACTAGGAGGGATAACTATTCAGTATTATCATTAAAAATATGAATATGAGTACTTTTACTATTTATATTAATTAACGTACAAATTAAATATTATATTCAGGGGGCGGCAAAATTCATTTTGCCTAGGGCGGCAAAATTCATTTTGCCTAGGGCGGCAAATTCTCTTAAGCCGGCCCTGAAGCCGAGCTAACTCTAACGATCTGTAGGAGGAAGCCAATATATAATAATGTCACTTTAAAATATGTTTTGCCTAATAAAGGCTTTAAAGTTTTGAACTTAAAAAAATATATATGTATAAGGAAACTTTAATCTTAGTGTGAGAAAGATAAATGAGTCTTCGTCGACCTTTTTTATATAAATTCCTTTATTATATCATGATCAGCATACATATTTGTGTGCATTAGTTTCATTACATCATTATCTTTATCAATCATCATGATATGGTGAACATCATGTTTCTATAACAAACCACTAAAAAGAGTAAAATAACTTTCAAAAAACAAATTATTGGGTGCCCTCCCCCTCCCCGGGGGGTCCCCAAAATGTTCAAAATCGGAAAGCCCTTAACACCAGCCATCACTTATCAAAATTTTACGTTTCTGCAACAAACTGCTAAAAAGATAAAAATAATTTTCAAAAAACAAAATTGGGGGCCTTCCCGCCCCGTAGAGAGGTCCCCAAAACGGTCAAAATCGGAAAGCCCTTAATACCAGTCATCACTTATCAAAATTTTACGTTTATGCAACAAACCGCTAAAAAGATAAAAATCATTTTCAAAAAACCAAATATTGGAGGCCCTCCCCCCCCCGGGGAGGGAGGGACCCCAAAATGTTCAAAATCGAAAAGCCCTCAACACCTGATATCACTTATCAAAATTTTACGTTTCTGCAACAAACCGCTAAAAAGATAAAAATCATTTTCAAAAAACCAAATATTGGGGCCCTCCTCCCCGGGGGGGGGAGGGACCCCAAAATGTTCAAAATCGAAAAGCCCTCAACACCAGCCATCACATATTAAAATTTTACGTTTCTGCAACAAACCGCTAAAAAGAGAAAAATCATTTTCAAAAAACAAAATATTGGTGGCCCTCCCCCCAGGGCTGAGGGCCCCCAAAATGATNCTCCCCCCCCCGGGGAGGGAGGGCCCGCCGGTAATACTAGAGTTGTCAGCAGGATTCATGCTTCCATTTTGTAGCATTTAAGAGAACATTTTTTTTTTTTTTTTAATTTGACTTAACTTTAATATCTATTGGTCATTCGAGACTGGGGTTTTACCCTCCATTCTCTGGAAACATGCAAACCAGCTACCCGCACATTGACCTCACCCAGCCTGGGTTGGACAGGAAAAATAGCCCCAGCATCACGAGGCCGCAAACCCATGTGAACACCCACATGAAACAACCTCGCTGGACGTTGCTTAACTTCAGTGATCGAACGGGAACTGATGTATTCAACGTGCCATAGACACTGGCTAAAGAGAACATTAAAATCCGAAGTTGAGAAAAATTAAAAATCAATCAAGGTCATGCATTAGTTTTTATTGCATATCCAAAATTATTATTAAATTTTGCATACAAGCTACTAAACACTTGATCTTCTCGTTTCTTTCTATTTTAATCTGATCAGTCACACATCCATGGTGGTCCAGTTTAAAAAAATAATCAACCTTGTGAAAACTGCCAAAATTCTACATAAAAAATAGTACAGGGTGTGGCAATTAGTTCTCTCACATTTGAAAGAGCTAGTAAATAAAAACGAAATGAGATATTTGAAAAATTATTTTGTATTCTGTAAGCTTATGTATTCTAGTTTTTTTCCATCTATGTTTTGTAAATAATGTCGTCCAAATGACGGCCTTGGCGAGTGATGCACATTTGGAGTCTTTTGCGGAAGTTTTTCATGACTCTCGTCAGCATACCAGCATCAATTCGGATGATTTCTTCCAGAATTGCCTCTTTTAACTCTTCAAAGGTCCCAGGGCAATGTTTGAAGACCTCAGCCTTAAGGTAACCCCACAGGAAGAAGTCAGATGGACTTAAATCGGGCGAGCGCGATGCCCACGAAATGTCATACCGTAAGGAGATCACGTGATCGGGGAACATAGGCCGTAGTGATGAAACCAACTCAAAATTGTTTTTCGATCAGGAACTGGATCTGTAGAGTGCAAACCATACCTTTTGCGGAACGCCCTCTGAGTGTCCATAATGGATTAACTTTTTTAAAAAAAACACCTTGACTACGAACGCACGATGCTCGCGCGACCAAATCACTGCAACGAAAAACTAGATGTCATTTCGTGTTGAATACCACAAACCCTACGCTCCTCTCAATATTACTTCCCCTCCCACGATTTTTTGAAAAGTGGGAGAACTAATTTCCGCACCCTGTATATTGTATGCAGTATATTTTATGAGTTCAAATATGCAATAAAAAATACACACCTTTTACCAAAAATAAAATTGTCCTTAAAATCAATGGAGATTTATCACACATTAATATCCTTATAGCATGAAATTTGAATAGTAATTCTTCTACTCAGATCCAGTTCCTCAAAATCATAATATTTCTAACTCTCGGATCACTCTACTTGCCCTTCGAAATCGGATCAGTTGTTACTACATACGTATGTAGTTTGTAGTCCTTATGAAATATGAGACTTTATCTCTCCACTTGCTCTTCAAAAAACGGATCAGTTGTATATAGTAACGTATGTAGTTTGTAGTCCTTATGAAATATGAGACTTTATCTCTGCACTTGCTCTTCGAAAACGGATCAGTTGTATGTAGTAACGTATGTAGTTTATAGTCCTTATGAAATATGAGACTTTATCTCTCCACTTGCTCTGCGAAAACGGATCAGTTGTATGTAGTAACGTATGTAGTTTTGTAGTCCTTATGAAATATGAGACTTTATCTCTCCACTTGCTCTTCGAAAACGAATCAGTTATATGTCGTAACGTATGTAGTTTTGTAGTCCTTATGAAATATGAGACTTTATCTCTCCACTTGCTCTGCGAAAACGGATCAGTTGTATGTAGTAACGTATGTAGTTTTGTAGTCCTTATGAAATATGAGACTTTATCTCTCTACTTGCTCTTCGAAAACGGATCAGTTGTATCTAGTAACGTATGTAGTTTGTAGTCCTTATTAAATATGAGACTTTATCTCTCCACTTGCTCTTCGAAAACGGATCAGTTGTATGTAGTAACGTATGTAGTTTGTAGTCCTTATGAAATATGAGACTTTATCTCTCCACTTGCTCTTCGAAAACGGATCAGTTGTATCTAGTAACGTATTTAGTTTGTAGTCCTTATGAAATATGAGACTGTATCTCTCTATTTGCTCTTCGAAAACGGATCAGTTGTATCTAGTAACGTATGTAGTTTGTAGTCCTTATGAAATATGAGACTTAATCTCTCTACTTGCTCTTCGAAAACGGATCAGTTGTATCTAGTAACGTATGTAGTTTGTAGTCCTTATGAAATATGAGACTTTATCTCTCCACTTGCTCTTCGAAAACGGATCAGTTGTATGTCATAAGGTATTTAGTTTGTAGTCCTTATGAAATATGAGACTTTATCAAAAAGCTTATAGTAATCAATTTATGATACTTATTCTAATGAGACCTTTAATAACTGTCACAAACAATATTTTCCATCATAGTATATAAAAATATGTATGTTCTAAGCCTTCTAAGGGATGATATTGAAACCAAACTTTGGGCGGGTACTTTATGCCCTCCCCCCTTGGCAATCCTAGGGTTTTAATGTTAGAATTGAAAAATTTAATAGTGGTATTTTGGAAATATATGTAAGTATAGGTATTATATGTAGATAAAATATTTTTTCAAAATATTGATGTAATATTCGTCATAACAACAGTCACTGTAGCAACTGTAGCTCAGCATAATCCTTTATATTATACTAGCTGTATCGCCCGTGCTTCGCTACGATTCTTATATTACATTTTTTTGTTTTTCATTGACAATGGCAATTGGGGTGGGGGGTATTGGTTTGTGTCCACCCTGTATGTTGCAACCTTTAAAAACTATGATTTAAACGTTTCTTCAGGCCCCTTAGGGACACGGCCATTCTGCCTTTTTAGTATTTTCTAAATTTTATTTTACCCGTTCCCGGTTTCGAACTTGTAACTCTGAAATGGCTGGCCATACCTTTGCAGAAAATGTCCCAAAATAAAGATTAAAGGGCCACCTAAAACTTTCTCGCTTTGAGTTAATATGTTGCCGCGACAAAGTTTAAGATATCAGACCGTGACTGTCCGATTTTGGTAGAGAAATTATAAATTTGTCCGTAACTCGAAAACGGCTTGACATATTTTAGTTCTGATAATATTCCTGGGGTCGTAGATCATGATTTTGGGGGAGTCCATTCCCATACATTTTTCGCTATCTGCTACCGTTTGGGCTGTGGTATTGTAACAGACAACCCCTCATACATGGTACATAGATACATAGGTAACACAAATATTTCTGATTTATATATGAAGATTCTGCAGTGAAAATATGTGAATTGAAACTGTGGGAAATTCTACTGTCCTTTTTTTGAGATGCGACAGCATTCTGCAGTTAATTACGTGATTGCAATTTTGGCTTACAAAAATGACCGAAAAAGATCTCCGTAGGCCTTAAACAATCGAACATAATGTTTTTTAAAACTAATGATGCCTTTAAAATCTAGATTTTGCCTTTAGCATAAAAAACATGCGGGTTTATATTTCATGACAAATAATATACCACAACTATTTCGGCATACAAAACCATTATTCAAATAAAAAGGATTGGTTTAGACAAATATTATTATTTTGCTTCACATACAAATAATATTTCCTTATTTTGAAGCAAATAAATATCTACACCGGATTGAATTACAATAAGACATAAACTATATATGATTCACAAGTCAATGAAATAAATAATAGCAAAGATCACAGATAAAACCAAACAACACTGACAATATTTATTTGGCCACTTGTCATGAATTTGAGAACTTGTTTCTTCAATTACAAATACAAAATAAATAAACTTCTATTCAGATGGTGTGTACTGGGTAACGCATAACTTATAAAACGCAAAGCCCAGTTGGTTTACTGACTGACTGATAATCAACGTAGCTTCACGATGGCTAAACGTAGAGACTTAAACTTGGCACACAGGTCCCTTTTAGTATGTAGGTGCGTAATAAGAAAGGAGAAAAATTAAAGTTCAAGTAGGAGCAAGTTACCGCCAAAAATGATGCTATTTAGCGGGTCTTTTTGCAATTTTTTTCTGGGAAAACAATCAATCGTCAACAAAATAAAAGAACATTTTCCTTCAGTAAACAAAAACCCGGAAAAATATTTCTCCCTTTATTATCTTTATGAGTCAACAAAAAAAAGCTACTCAAAAGTCGACTCTTTGAAGAGTCGACTCATTTCAAAAAGATGATTCGACTCGTGATTCGAGTCATGAATCGACTCATGACTCGATTCGTGAATGACTAGCCCATCCCTAGTTCATTTGAGTATTTTGAATCACACAGTATTTTTATCCTTACTGAGTGATGTGTGAGTGAGTAGATCAATATCAGAATCGTTTCATGACTCGACTCGTGAATGACTAGCCCATCCCTAGTTCATTTGAGTATTTTGAATCACACAGTATTTTTAACCTTACTGAGTGATGTGTGAGTGAGTAGATCAATATCAGAATCGTTTCATGACTCGACTCGTGAATGACTAGCCCATCCCCAGTTCATTTGAGTATTTTGTATCACACAGTATTTTTAACCTTACTGAGTGATGTGTGAGTGAGTAGATCAATATCAGAATTTAATTTGTCTTATTATCCATTCAACACGCGTAAGATACTAAAGATACCACGCCTAATATGTACAAGTACTGGCCATCACAGCACATCTTAATACCATATATTAACTTCATTCGAGCTCATCCATAACGTATTATATAGGTCTTGTCGCACAAAAATGTCATTTTTAATCTAACGCACTTTTTATAGAAGATTAAGAATGGACAGATATTTGTAATAAATTCTCGAGCGATGTGAACATTCTCTGTGTGATTTATTGTGAAGAAATTCTTACAAGAATTTGATATCAATAGCAATTATGACATTAAACGTATATTAGAATGATTTATATAGTTGATACGGAATGGCACAGATTAGATTAAGAATGGACAGATATTTGTAATAAATTCTCGAGCGATGTGAACATTCTCTGTGTGATTTATTGTGAAGTAATTCTTACAAGAATTTGATATCAATAGCAATTATGACATTAAACGTATATTAGAATGATTTATATAGTTGATAAGGAATGGCACAGATTAGATTAAGAATGGACAGATATTTGTAATAAATTCTCGAACGATGTGAACATTCTCTGTGTGATTTATTGTGAAGTAATTCTTACAAGAATTTGATATCAATAGCAATTATGACATTAAACGTATATTAGAATGATTTATATAGTTGATAAGGAATGGCACAGATTAGATTAAGAATGGACAGATATTTGTAATAAATTCTCGAACGATGTGAACATTCTCTGTGTGATTTATTGTGAAGTAATTCTTACAAGAATTTGATATCAATAGCAATTATGACATTAAACGTATATTAGAATGATTTATATAGTTGATAAGGAATGGCACAGATTAGATTAAGAATGGACAGATATTTGTAATAAATTCTCGAACGATGTGAACATTCTCTGTGTGATTTATTGTGAAGTAATTCTTACAAGAATTTGATATCAATAGCAATTATGACATTAAACGTATATTAGAATGATTTATATAGTTGATAAGGAATGGCACAGATTAGATTAAGAATGGACAGATATTTGTAATAAATTCTCGAACGATGTGAACATTCTCTGTGTGATTTATTGTGAAGTAATTCTTACAAGAATTTGATATCAATAGCAATTATGACATTAAACGTATATTAGAATGATTTATATAGTTGATAAGGAATGGCACAGATTAGATTAAGAATGGACAGATATTTGTAATAAATTCTCGAACGATGTGAACATTCTCTGTGTGATTTATTGTGAAGTAATTCTTACAAGAATTTGATATCAATAGCAATTATGACATTAAACGTATATTAGAATGATTTATATAGTTGATAAGGAATGGCACAGATTAGATTAAGAATGGACAGATATTTGTAATAAATTCTCGAACGATGTGAACATTCTCTGTGTGATTTATTGTGAAGTAATTCTTACAAGAATTTGATATCAATAGCAATTATGACATTAAACGTATATTAGAATGATTTATATAGTTGATAAGGAATGGCACAGATTAGATTAAGAATGGACAGATATTTGTAATAAATTCTCGAACGATGTGAACATTCTCTGTGTGATTTATTGTGAAGTAATTCTTACAAGAATTTGATATCAATAGCAATTATGACATTAAACGTATATTAGAATGATTTATATAGTTGATAAGGAATGGCACAGATTNCAAATGAGACTGGTCACTGGACTAATAACGGGACATTGTGGTCTCAAAAAACACCTGCACAATATGGGAATCTTTAGAGAAAACCCATTGTGTACACTATGTGGGGAGGAAGAGGAAACAGTCTCTCATGTGATTTTTGATTGCAATGCCCTGCTCAATTGGAGAGTGAGTATCATCGGGTCGCTAAACCCCAGAGAGGAACTTGTCCAAAACAATCTGGTAAGAAGACTGCTCAAACTCGCTGGGCAGTTGAACCTTAACTAGAGAAATAAGCTTAACCCAATACACAAAAAGCCCAGGAGGTGAGGTGTAGGGATTCCAAACCTAAGAGGGTAAAGCTTAATGAAATGGCATAGAGTGTTTGTCGCGTATACTCGTATTGTACAATATAAGCGAATTTTCTTTTTATGTCTAAAAACCTCATAACACGCGGGCCGAATTTTGCTGTCATATTTGATTATTCGTTCATAATTACTCACAAAAAATAATCATTGAAAAAAGGTTCCACCCACTCTTCCAAATTTCAGCTTTCTCGCTTATCCCGAACACACTTCTCAATTCCTATTTTTTGGCGGTGAAAACCGTCCATAAAACCGTCCGGGAAGAAACCGGAAAGATTTCAAATTTTATATTTTTTATGGGGTCCTTATATACCTACTATTTTGGAGGGTCTATTCTCGGCTATTTTTCGTTATCTCCTTTAGTTTACCCAGAAAAAAAATACAAAAAGACCCGCTAAAAAGCGTCATTTTTGGCGGTAACTTTCTCCCACATGAACTTTCGATTTTTTCCTCTCTCATTACGCACCTACATACTAAAAGAAACCTGTGTGCCAAGTTTCCAGTCTCTAGGTTTAGCCATGATTATCAGTCAGTATACCAACTGGACTTTGCGTTTTATAAGAATAGATTTGGCCCAATTTGGGTATTTGATAGTATGAGGCAGGGGCGTACACAGGATTTTTTTTCGGGGGGGGGGCTNAGAATTTTTTTTGGGGGGGGCTGGCTGGGCAAAATGTATACCATAACAGCATCGTGGCGTTGAACCCATCTACGATCATAACACGTTGAATACACCAGTTCCCGTCAGATCTCTGAAGTTAAGCAACGTCGGGCGTGGTCAGTACTTGGATGGGTTACCACCTGGGAACACCACATATCGTTGGCTCTTTTTTCCGGCCCAACCCAGGCTAGGTGAGGTCAATGTGGGTAACTGGTTTGCAATTTTCCAGCGAATGGAGGGCAAAATCCCCGTCTTGAATGACAAATAGATGTTTATGAGACGTTAAGCCAAATGAAAAAAAAAAGAACCCATCTAGTTTCACAGAGAGATAATGCACTCGCGTTTCACATTTGATGGCTTATCCCGAAAAAAATTTCGGGGGGGGGGCTATAGCCGGCCAGCCCCCCCCCCTTGTGTACGCCTCTGGTATGAGGTATGGAATTTTTTTTAAATATTATTTCACATCTACTAACTTTAACTTTCTTCCTAATTTATTTGTGTTAGATTTTTTTACCCTTGATCAAAACAAAAAATCTTTCTCATTGAGGAAATATTTTGTTTGTTTATGTTATCGCGACGCCATTGGTATGCAACATTACACACCCGAAAATGTTTGGTCCCAAATTGAACGTGGACAAGAATTCAACTCGTTCACCTTGTGAGGTAATTCAAATTTTGGGTTTATTATTGTGTTCTGTTCAGCTAATTAAGTGACCTTACGTGTATAAAGGGTGTAACAAAAAATTATACGTTTCTAGAAAAATTTCGAGTTTGACCCCTTCTGAGAGGGTATATATTTTCTAAAAACACATTTGTGTTCGTTCAATGTGCCAAATGAGAGGAGATATAATATTTTCTAAAACCACATTTGTGTTCTATGTGCCAAATATATTATTTTCTAAAAACACATTTGTGTTCCATGTGCCAAATGAGAGGGGATATATTTTTTAAAACCAAATTTGTGTTCTATGTGCCAAATGAGAGGGGATATATTTTCTAAAACCAAATTTGTGTTCCATGTGCCAAATGGGAAGGGATATATGTGCCAAATGAGAGGGGATATATTTTCTAAAACCACGTTTGTGTTCTATGTGCCAAATGAGAGGAGATATATTTTCTAAAACCACATTTGTATTCCATGTGCCAAATGAGAGGGGATATATTTTTTAAAACCAAATTTGTGTTCCATGTGCCAAATGAGAAGGGATATATTTTCTAAAACCACATTTGTATTCCATGTGCCAAATGAGAGGGGATATATTTTTTAAAACCAAATTTGTGTTCCATGTGCCAAATGAGAACCTACATACTAAAAGGAACCTGTGTGCCAAGTTTCAAGTCTCTACGTTTAGCCATTGTGGAGCTACGTTGATTATCAATCAGTCAGTCAGTACGTCAGTCAATATACAAACTGGGCTTTGCGTAGTATAGATATATCTGGTTTTCCCTGCGTTGCACAGCATTTAAACCCCTTTTTTATTGAAAATAGTTAATATTGTTCAGCAAGACCTTATTGATTTAGACGAATTTTCAAATTGATCTTTTGAGCTGTCATTCTTAGGCTGATGTTGTCTTTACGGGGTCTGAGTAGAAGAATTGATCAATATTCGTATATTCAAATAATTAGATGAATCGTAAGATATAGATATATAGATGATTGACAATATCGATTCAGAGTTTAATTAATTAAATTAGAAATTAAAATGAGAAAATTAAAATTAAAACTAAAATTAAAAATGGAAAATTAAAAGCCAAAAATTAAAACATTCAAATTAAAACTAATAACTTAACTTAACTTGGTGAGCTTTCAACAGTACTCAGACTGTCATCATCAGACCAGAGTTATGATAGGACGATGTGAACACTATCACAACTTGATATCTGAATTCCCCAACCTCACTTCGTGTCAAGTTGTGATAGTGTTCACATCGTTCTATCATAACTATGGTCTGATGATGACAGTCTGAGTACTATTGAAAGCTCACCAAGTTAAGTTAAGTTATTAGTTTTCATTTGAATGTTTTAATTTTTGGCTTTTAATTTTAATTTTCCATTTTTAATTTTAGTTTTAATTTTAATTTTCTCATTTTAATTTCTAATTTAATTAATTAAACTCTGAATCGATATTGTCAGTCATCTATATATTCGTATATTCGTGAGCTAGATTCCTCCTGAGGGCTGTATAAGCCCCTGCAACTAAAGAATTGATCAAACAATTTAATTTTACTTTTATTATTTTTGGTGGTCTAAGTCGCATGATCGATTTAGGATTATGAGAGATTTTGAAGCAGATTTTTTATATCTGATGTGCTATATTTTTTCCTGTGCATATTAGGAATAATCAATACTTTTTGCCACTCTATCGGAATGTTATTTTCCTGTTTTCAGCATTTTTTTAGTATTCTCAGCAATTCTTTTTAAAAATTCTTCCTATTTTAATCAACGCACTCAAAATTTCGTCTAATCCTGACGATTTGTTATTTTCTAAATTGTTTTTATTGAACTTTGAATCTGAAACATAATTGATTTAATGAGGAATTAAAAAGAACGAATCTCACTAAAAAAAGAGAAAGTACTGAAAAAGGTGGCCCCGTTGTGAATACGCAGAACAATTCCAACATCAAACAATCTCTCCACTTGTACATCTAAAGAATATCTATTGGAAGATATAGGAAGTTGCATTTAATGAAATATTACAAGGTATTAACATTGACATCGTCAAAGAGTTCATAATGATTAATTAAGAAAGTTAATGAGGAATTAAAAAGAACGAATCTCACTAAAAAAGGGAAAGTACTGAAAAAGGTGGCCCTGTTGTGAATACGCAGAACAATTCCAACATCAAACAATCTCTCCACTTGTACATCTAAAGAATATCTATTGGAAGATATAGGAAGTTGCATTTAATGAAATATTACAAGGTATTAACATTGACATCGTCAAAGAGTTCATAATGTTAATGGATAATGAAGCTGACTTGTATCTGAAGCTATGACCCCTGCAGTCTGTGAAAGCTGTGGAGTAAGCTAATCAATTTTAATTGTGTTTTAAAATCTAAATCTCTACTGATCTTGAATTTATAATAATTAATAATAAATAGCCAGTCTTATTGGCACGTTGATTACACCAACTTGGGAGCTACTGAAGTTAAGCAACGTACAGCGAGGTTTTCCATGTGGGTGTCGACGTGTGTCCGCGCCCTCGTGATGCTGGCAATTTTTCCGGCCTAACCCAGGCTGGGTGAGGTCAATGTGGGTAGCTGGTTTGCATGTTTCTAGCGTTTGGAGGGTGAAACCCCCGTCTTGAATGACAAATAGATGTTAAAGAGACATTAAGCCAAATTAAAAAAAATAATAATAATAAATGCTGTTTTTTTGTGTTATTATGTCACAACTTTGGTGCTCACTGCAGCATTGTAGGATTTCCCCATATAAATCAATAGCTGTTTTCCCGTGCTTTGCTACGATTACAAAATTCAACAACAATTTCGAGACCGCGAAATTAAATCTTCTCAATTTTAGATTTTTGGTGAAACCGACTCCCAGAGTGAACACAGCTCCTATTAAAAAAAAATCAATATTTTACTCAAAGATATGACTTTTTGCACTGCGGAACACCTTTGTATAAAATTTCAGCTCCATCGCTCATCCCGAAGTGGTACTTCTCAGTTCCGATTTTTTGGTGGAGAAAACCGTCCATAAATCGGGGAGAAACCGTAAATTTTCAAATATTTTTATGGGGTCCTTATATACTATTTTGGAGGGGTCCATTCTCGGTAATTTTTCGTTATCTCTTTTAGTTTGCTCAGAAAAAAATTGCAAAAAGACCCGCTAAATAGCGTCATTTTTGGCGGTAACTTGCTCCCACTTGAACTTTATTTTTTTTCTTTTCTTATTACGCACCTACATACTAAAAGGGATTTGTGTGCCAAGTTTCAAGTCTCTACGTTTAGCCATCGTGGAGCTGCGTTGATTATCAGTCAGTCAGTATACCAACTGGGCTTTGCGTTTTATAAGCATAGATTATCCAATTCCTTTGATTTTTTTATATTTTACCTAATACAAGCAGGGCCGGATTAACCCTCAACGGGGCCCTAGGCAACCATGAATTTGGGGGCGCTTTTTTTCACGTCCGTTCCCTTTTTTTTCGATTAAAATAAAAAATCGAAAAAAAAGGAACGGACGTAAAAAAAGAGCCCCCAAGCTTTCATATAACTTGTAGCTTTCATAAAAATTTTACTGTCAAAACGTAAGAATATCAATAAAATTACCATCTACATTTTAAACATGTCGTTTTCTACATTTGTTTTCGTCAAATTCATCAATTATATCATCAATATCAATTTTGTTCAATAAATCTGACTCAATACAAAGGTTACCTAAAATGTCTAGTCGCTCTTGTCGCGTTTTAGCTCTTTCAGCAGCTTTGATTCTTTTTAATTGCGAGAAGGATCGTTCGGCAGAACAATTTGTGATCATCAATGCTAGTGCAGTGACCACTCAGCCATGGGAGGAACTGGATACTAATCTCGAATTAATAACCAAAAATTGTGTTTGCTATATTGAGCCAAGTTCAACCCCTAACTTTTATGTATTTTAGTATAAGAAGCAGGAAGCAATTTTTTAAAGTTCAGTTCAGTTATGAAATCAAAAGTTCAATATTAAAAGTAAGCTAAAACTGAAGCAGACTGAATTCATTCATTCATTTCATTACAAGGTAGATCTTGTTATCTGGTATCAACACAAAAATGTATGCCTGAAGATTTATTATGTTTACAATGAATTTGTTTACTGTTATTAATGTAAAATACGTAAATTCATGCGTAATATCATTTTTCAATGTAACTTGTTGAAAGTTATTTGAGTGTAAACTTCTCACGAACCAAAATAACCTGACCTGGGGCTGTGAAATAACACACAAATCGGGACCAGACAGATAGTGTTATTTATTTTCTGAGCAAATTACAAACTTAAAATGTGGTTTATTTGAAAGTAGAAGGTTAATTTTCACGTTTAAATGGTGGAAAATACGAGGAAACTCACTTTTAAATGTTTAATTCACAATTTTATTGCTTGAAAATCGACGAAACTTTGGAGAAAGCGCAAGAGTTTTTAGGGAGCGACTTTATGAGAAGAACAAGTTTAATCGAGNTGTGCTACTACCAGTCAACGATTGAAGTTCCAGACACCAGTTAGCATCTTCTAATGTCGTAGAGAAACGGCTGGTCATGTGCTACTACCAGTCAACGATTGAAGTTCCAGACACCAGTTAGCATCTTCTAATGTCGTAGATATACGGCTGGTCATGTGCTACTACCAGTCAACGATTGAAGTTCCAGACACCAGTTAGCATCTTCTAATGTCGTAGAGAAACGGCTTGTCATGTGCTACTACCAGTCAACGATTTAAGTTACAGACACCAGTGGCCTATTCAACAAAGCAACTTTGCACTTTGCACTCCAGCTTCTCAATTTCTGTTCCATGAACGTTTTTGAGAAGTGCAAAGTTGGAGTGGAAAGTGGAGTATTTTTTTTTTTTTTTTTGAAAAGTGCGAAGTGAGAAGTTACTTTGTGGAACGCAAATATTCCTCACTCCATTTTTTTTTTCTTTCTTAAAGTGCGAAGGGAGGAGTGCGGAGTGAGAAGTTTCTTCTTGGAATAGGCCACAGTTAGCATCTTCTAATGTCGTAGAGAAACGGCTAGTCATGTGCTACTATCAGTCAACGATTTACAATTTGTTAACACCTAGTTTACAGATTAAATCGCATAATCTTCCATCATCTATCACAAGAGGGTACTTTATGTGTTTTTAATAATCATAACATAGCCAGCAGCTATTTCTATTTATTGAAATATCTGACAGAAGAAAGGTTTAGCTAGTTAAGATTCTTATCAACTTCAATAAAAATTGCTCATTTTGTACATAAATTTTTATGACTTTTGTGTACATAAATAAAGTATCCGCACAACACAATAAGGTATACAAGTATTACACACACGTATGGAGTAAGTTATCAGTGTTTTGACACTAATCGAGACAGACTGATAAGTAAGGATGGCATATTTCGATATATCGAAAAATCGATATATTTTCTTCCGATGTATCGATATATTTTTCACGATATATCGTTTAATATGTACACTAATTTAGGTTTTTTTTGACACTAATCGAGACAGACTGATAAGTAAGGATGGCATATTTCGATATATCGAAAATCGATATATTTTCTTCCGATGTATCGATATATTTTTCAGGATATATCGTTTAATATGTACACTAATTTAGGTTTTTTTGACACTAATCGAGACAGACTGATAAGTAAGGATGGCATATTTCGATATATCGAAAATCGATATATTTTCTTCCGATGTATCGATATATTTTTCACGATATATCGTTTAATATGTACACTAATTTAGGTATTTTTGACATTAATCGAGACAGACTGATAAGTAAGGATGGCATATTTCGATATATCGAAAATCGATATATTTTCATCCGATGTATTGATATATTTTTCGCGATATATCGTTTCATATATCGATATATTTTTCACGATATATCGTTTAATATGTACACTAATTTAGGTTTTTTTCTTTTTTTTTTTACTCGAAGTTTTCTCTATTAGGATCATCCTACTTTTCCCTTTGAAACTGGTCATTGGTGGAAACTGTGGAAAGTAGAGGGTCAGGGCCGCCAAAAGAAAATCCGGGCCCGGGACTGAAAAGTTACAGATCCCTATACAAAAATTCCATGAATCCTCAAAAGCAAATAACCTAAACATTAAATATCCATGATGTATAATATAAACTAAACATGTTAAATAACTAATTATGTGAATTCCGGGCCCCTCCCCCCTCGGAAAACACCGGGTCCGGGAGGATTACCCCGATTCCCCCCTCCCCTCCGGTGGGCTTGGGGAGGGTCAGGTTAGGAAAGTACAGAGAGGGGACGACATTTCCATCAATTTAACTCGTACAATTCTAATTTCTGATAAACCGATATATATCGTTGGTATATCGATATATTTCTCATATATCAATATAAATGTATATCGATATATTTGAAAATCGATATATCGAAAATTCGATTTATCGATATATTTTTGAACGATATGCCATCACTACTGATAAGAAATCATTATATTATCATAATCATAATAAATCATAATTAATATTTTATTATTTTTATAATAAAATATTAATTATATTTTTTATAATTATAAATACCGGTAAACAGAACGATAGGAGGTCAAGGAAAAACAATTCATAGTCGCCTACTTCTTTGTAGTGTTAAGATAATATATTATACTGCGTGTCCCAAAAGTCCGAGACCACCTGAATATCTTTTGAACGGTTTTCAGTGGAGTTTTGAAATTTTGCATGGTATTATATCTCAAATTGAACCATCTTATGATGTGACCAATTTTTCTGGGGCGGGTCCCATGGGGGCCCCAGGGGGTCCAATTTTTGTTTTTTAAATACGAACCCCCATCTTCTGATACATTTTGAGAAAGAGAATAAAAGTGTACTTTGCAAAAAAATTCACACGTCTAGCGTGTTTGGTTTCAAAATGGCAGCCATTTGAAATTTCCAAGACATGACTTTCAAGAGCGTCTAAAACTAGGCGAATTATTTCTATAAGTAGGCGAAGTGTCTAAAACTGGACGAATTATGTCTAAGAAAACAGGTTCCTCGACATTTGTGTCCTATTTAATTATTCAATATCCTATTGCAAATAATTCGCCTAGTTTTGGATACTCTTGGATACCATATCTTGGAAATTTCAAATGGCCGCCATTTTAAAACCAAATACGCTAGACGTGTAATTTTTTTTGCAAAGTACTTCTAATTCAATTGTCTTTCTGGAAATATATAACGAGATGGGGGTTCGTATTAAAAAAAAAAGTTGGACCCCTGGGGCCCACATGGGATCCGCCGCTGACAAATTGGCCACACCATCAGGTGGCTTAATTTGGGACATAATACCATGCAAAATTTCAAAACTCCACTGAAATTCGCCTAGTTTTAGACGCTCTTGGAACTTGGAAGTCATGTCTTGGAAATTTCAAATGGCCGCCATTTTTAAACCAAACACGCTAGACGTGTAAAATTTTTTGCAAAGTACTTTCAATATTATTGTCTTTCTGAAAATGTATAACATGATGGGGGTTCGTATTAAAAAAAAAAAGTTGGACCCCCCTAGGGGCCACATGGGACCCGCCCCTGAAAAATTGGCCACACCATCAGGTGGTTTAATTTGAGATATAATACCATGTAAAAATTCCAAAACTGCTCAGAAAGCCGTTCAAAAGATATTCAGGTGGTCTCGAACTTTTGGGACACTCTGTATTATAATGTTAGAAGTATATGAAACACAATATTCTCACCTATGTGTGACGTGTGACTCAAAGATAGTTTACTTACAATAAGTGTGCTTGAAAGTTCGTCAGATGTAATTTCATACAAATCTTATGTAGGTACAAGGGCAAATCAATAAGTGCTTGTGTTAGTAGAAATAAATCTCACAAAAAAAATTATCATTGAAAAAAGGCCAAGTTTCTCCCATTCTTCCAAAAAATTCCGCCTATGAAAGTAGTGATATCTATTATTGGGACCAAGTTTATTGTTGCTGCTGTATATTCCGCACTTCAATTTATTATTGCACGTTCTTCTGTCTCAATTCTCTTAAAGTAATACCGACTTTACACTTTGTCAGTTTTTCTAAGGGGATTCGTAAAATACTACCTTTTTTATAAACTGGCCAAGTGAAATACGTTGTATTGGCTTCCCTAAAGCGACACCGTTTTAGAGCGCTTACAGTTAAAAAGATCAATTTTTCGGAATTTTCCCTATACGTGGATGTCAATTGCTAACTTCATGCAAAATATCAGCGCTCTAGGTATACGGGAAGTGCCTGAAACTTTTGATGATGATTGAATCAATCAGTCAGTCAGTGAGTATCCAAAGGTGCAAACTTTGAAATTACCTATCTCCTGTCCGGGTTAATATTAATTTTTGAAGTTTTTCCTGTAGTATTGTACTGTACTACGGAATGTATGTTCAAAATTTCAATGACCTAACCTCTGTAGAACCGGATATCTGACGGTGTGAAGAACCTTGTAAATTGCTTCGTGTAAAGATACACTGGTGCTTTCCGGAACAGGTGGTTTAAATTGGGATATAATACCATGTAAAAATTCCAAAACCCCTCAGAAAGCCGTTCAAAAGATATTCAGGTGGTCTCGGACTTTTGGGACACTCTTTATTATAATGTTAGAAGTAGATGAAACACAATATTCTCACCTATGTGTGACTCAAAGATAGTTTATTTACGTGTAAAGATACACTGGTGCTTTCCGGAACTTGGCCTGGCGCACTGCCGTGCGCTCAGATAAGCAGGTGATTCCCATTTTTTCACAAAATTTTTGGCCGAGTGTATAACACAGTGTTCGCACAATTTCTTTAACCCAAAAAACAAAATGATTAAGACTTCTCCGTGGCAGAGTGCGCATCACACTTGGCATGCAACAAGGAGGTTCCGGGTTCGATTCCTGGACGGGTCGAAAATTTGAAAAAGGTTTTTTTAGAATTTTCTACTTGGTCCGGCTGTGTTTGGGGGTAACTCAGCCTTCTGAGAACAATTGAGTAACTATGGTAATAGCGCCAAGTGGTATTATAAGGTAAAAATTGATAAAGTGTAGCTTAAGGCTAGTGATATTGGAGTTAATGTTGAAAATAACTTGTAATGCCATGATGCCCACAAACATTGTGACATAATAACTCAAAGAATATACATTTGCATTACATTACAATAAAACTCTGCCAATGTAACACATGGGTTTATAATTTTTCTGGCAAAAAAATAATAAACCTTTTTTTGCCATTTTTTTGGGGGGTGCAAAAAAATGAAGGGGGGGTTCTCGTGACGATTCAAATTCTGGAACGTAATTAGACCTTAGCGGTAAAAACCGCTAGCGGTATATTTAATTGAACCCAAAAGTTTCAGAGCTAACTGAGACCCCAAATATGACAAATATCTAGCTCTAAATGAAAATCGCTTTAAAACGGTAAAAACCGACAGCAGTACATTCGATTGCACCCAAAAGTTTCGGGGCACAAGGAGAGCCCCGATGGTACCCATGTACCAAATTTCATCCAAATCGGTCAACGCTAAGTGGCAAAAGTGCCCATCACGGCGTAGGGCGGACGGCGGACAAATGGATTTTTTTATTCGATTTTTGGATTCTACGTACCTTGAAACGTATAATATCAAATTTTGAGGGGGGTATTTTTTTTTTTTTTTTTTTCGTGACGATTCCAAAGGTTCATTATTGAAAATTATAAACCAAAATTGTTAAAGTGTAGCTAAGGCTTAGTGATATTGGAATTAATGTTGAAAATACCTTGTAATGCTGTGATGCCCACAAACATGTGACATAACAACTCAAAGAAATATACATTTACATTACATTACAAACGGTCCGATCACGGTCCGATATCTTAAAATTTGTCGCAACAACATATCAACTCAAAGCGAGAAAGGTGGCCCTTTAGTCCTTACTTTAGGACATTTTCTGCAAAGCTATGGCCAGTCATTCCAGAGTTACGAGTTCGAAACCGGGAACGGGTAAAATACAATTTAGAAAATACTAAAAATTAAGAATGGCCGTGCCTCTAAGGCGGCTGGTGAAACGTTTAAATCTTCATTTTTAAAGGTTGCAAGGTACAGGGTGGACACAAACCCATAATACCCCCCCCCCCAATTTCCATTGTCCTTGAAAAACAAAGCTAGCAATATAAGAATCGTAGCGAAGCACGGGCGAAACAGCTAGCTTGTACTCAATCATTTTCCCTTGAGTCCGATGTTAGGAACAGAAAAATATAAATCAGGAAGCCAGGTCAAGTGAGTGCAGTAGGTGTAGCATACAATTCATAGCCAAGTTCATGGAGTTTGCTGCACAGATACCAATCACGGATCAAAGCTAATCAATAAATCAGTTTGACACTTTACGTGAAGTATTTTTGAGAGCTAATAGAACAAGGTGGTAAATGCAATATTTCTCAATAATGCTACCTGTCTTCAAACAGGGGCACTTATTGATCCACCTACGAACACAGGTACTGCTATTTATTGAATTATAATTGACAGTGGCGGATTTAAAGGGGGGCGGGAGGGGCGACCCCTCTTTGGCAAGATTAAGTGTGAATATTTATACAGTAATCTTCCACTAAATAAATTATGGCATAAATATTTTTCTCATTTTGATTTTATAAATACAATCAGACATAATCTATACTTATAAAACGCAAAGCCCAGTTGGTATACTGACTGACTGATAATCAACGTAGCTCCACGATGGCTAAACTTATAGACTTGAAATTTGGCACACAGGTCCCTTTTAGTATGTAGGTGCGTAATAAGAAAGTAAAAAATCAAAAGTTCAAGTGGGAGCAAGTTACCGCCAAAAATGACGCTTTTTAGCGGGTCTTTTCTGGGCAAACTAAAGGATATAACGAAAAATGACCGAGAATGGACCCTCCCAAAATAGTATATCGGGATCCCATAAAAAATATAAAATTTGGAATTTTCCGGTTTCTCCCCGATTTATGGACGGTTTTCGCCACCAAAAAATCGGAATTGAGAATTACCAGTTCGGGATGAGCGAGAATGCTGAAATTCGATACAAAGGCGTTCCGCAGTACAAAAAGTCATATCCTTGAATAAAATATTGAATTTTCTAACTAGTAGCGGTGCTCAGTGCTCACTCTAAGGGTCGGTTCCACCAAAAATCCATAATTAAGAAGTATGACTTCGGGATGAGCGAGAAAGTTGAAATTTTATACGAAGGTATTCCGCAGTGCAAAAAGTAATATCCTTGATTAAAATATTGAATTTTCTAAATAGGTGAGGTGTTCACTCTGGGGTGGTCGATTCCACCAAAAATTCAAATTTCGTAACCGTAGCGAAGCACGGGAAATCAGCTAGTGATTTTATAAATTCAAATAAAACATTCCAGATATATAACGTCATAACAACGTCCCGCACTCCCCTCGTCAATTGTCTATCTTGTTTACATCAGCTGCCCCAGGAACAAGGTTTATTTTACATTTTACAAACTGTCCAGGGACAGTAAAAATGCCGCTACGAACGCTCTATTCCCAGCCGTTAACTAATGCCACATCCGCGCATGCGCCGGCTAGACACGTCGGCCATTTCGCAATGACCGTAAAGCTCATCTCACGTTAACTTGATTTTTTTTTTATATAATTTCCATTGGCAAATTGCATGATGTTGTTAAAAAATGTTATAGTTTTAGTCACTTATGTATGAAACAAGGTTGATGCAGTTTTAGAGCGCAGATTTTCACATTTTTACTCTAATTATTCAAAATTTTCCTAGGGGGCGGCCCCCCGACCCTCTGTGCCTGGGGGTATTCCATACCCTCCGGAAGTATCCACTCCCAAAGTGCTGCACCCCCCCCACCCCTAAGATATAATCTTAAATCCGCCCCTGACATAGGCACTTATTGATCCACCTACGAACACAGGTACTGATATTTATTGAATTATAATTGGTATCTAATATTTACGCTGTTAACTCATTTTATGAAAATAAAATGAATTAACTCTGCAAAGTAGTTAGTGACATAATAATAATACTGCTTATTTATACTGCTCGAATATTGTACTATTATTGTGGTCAAATTCTCAATTAATTGAGAGGATAAAATCCTACCTTGGCTGGGTTTCGAACCCGCGACCTCCTGATTACCAGGCGAGCGCTTGACCACTGAACTACCAAGACATAGGGTCGGTACACTGTCGCACGTTACGATAATATGAGTCATGATGGCAAAGGTGATGCACAAATACCTCCGGGTAAACGAAGGTATTATGAAACATGTCAATTATATCAAAAGCTTTATTACTAGTGGATCAATATGATCAGGTGTTCACGTTAGTGTTGTAGTCATTAATAGAAAATAATATCTTAATCAAAATCGAAAAGCCTTTAACATTAGCCATCACATATCAAAATTT
>JAAEEI010000571.1:13441-31013 GCA_012654025.1 Pachypsylla venusta
AGTCAGTCAGTACGTCAGTCAGTATACCAACTGGGCTTTGCGTTTTTTACGGAAAATTCTACATTCATTCAAATATTTACTTTTTGTTTATAATTCAGGTCGTTCCATTTAAGATGTTGACCTTAAAATAACCTTGAAGGGTAACCTTGATAAATTTACAAAGGTCACTATAGCATGTACCCCTTTGAGCTCTGAAAATAATCTCAGAATATAATTTTTGTATCTCCTACAGGGCCGAGAAAATCGACTGCGTCACTTAAAATGGACCACCCTGTATAAAGAGGAGAAGAAAGTATTGTAATGGGCTGAAATATTCGATGTCGAGTTTTCAATGCCTAAACATGTTTTCAGGTTTCCACACAGAGGCCAAATATTATCGAGTTTCAGCCATTGGTCCAAATTTTGTTAAAAAATATCTCGGTAGGATTGGTTTACAATAATTTTCATACATACCAAATTTCAAGTCTCTGTCACATACCGTTCTCTTTTCAGCCCGGCGCCTTTGAAAACCACCAAAAATTGGACAAAAACCGCTGAAGATCGTCAACGGTAAATTGTCCATGCATAAAATTGATATGAACAGGCACCAAACTTCAATTTATTTTATTTTCCATAATTGAGGACTTGGGTGTCCGGAGGCGTCTCAGAAATGTTTTTTAAAGGTAAGATTATTGAAATAGTTTTCAAAAACGAACAAAAATGACAAACGTGTTTGTCATGTGTTTAAACCATATCAGACTATTTGGATAAATTTTGGTCACTTTTGTGTTTGATATCAAAGCAGATCAAATAGCGAATTTAATCAAATATATTTGCCGCTCACACTGTTTGAAGTCGAAAAAAGACAAATTTTGGCATCATGAGAAGAAACGGTGTGATATCACCTTAAGAAAATTAATACGTTTGAAATTTGGTCTTCAGTATCATGTTTGGTTACAATTTGGTCTTCAGTATCATGTTTGGTTACAATTTGATCTGTATCATGTTTGGTTACAATTTGGTCTTCTGTATCGTGTTTGGTTACAATTTGGTCTTCTGTATCGTGTTTGGTTATAATTTGATCTTCAGTATCATGTTTGGTTACAATTTGGTCTTCTGTATCGTGTTTGGTTACAATTTGGTCTTCTGTATCGTGTTTTGTTACAATTTGGTCTTCAGTATCATGTTTGGTTACAATTTGGTCTTCTGTATCGTGTTTGGTTACCAGTTAGTGTACCATTCTTACCAACTGACAAAATTTGTTAGTAAGGATGGTACACTATATTTAATATAGTAGGGGCCAGAGGACACGACAATTCTATACAATAAATTATAAAAATCTCTAGAATATTAATTTATAATTATGCTAAAGTACCTATAATAGGTATTATAAAAAATATTAAATAATGTCTATTAATGTAGCCACCGAGGGGGCAAGCCAGCAGCTTCATTAGGTGACGGTCCTTAGCCCGTATAAATACAGAAGGTTTGGTGTTAGGAAGGGTATCCTTTAAAAAACTCTGCTTCAAACCAATGATGGAAATAAGAAGAAATCGAGGGTTACCGGTGCCAGGAAAGGTTGCATCTAAAGAGAGTAGGCACTGAAAAGAGGGTTGTGGCATGGTAGAATTAAGGAAGGCAAAACCGACCCCCCAAATAGAATTGAGAAAAGATGAAGTTAAATATTAAATAATTTCCATTGGTTATACATAAATTAATGAACTTTTGGAATTAACCAGAAAAATTAACGCTGGGCTGTATTCTACAGCCCACCGTATTTATTCTATGCATTGATCCAGGGACGTAAGCTGGGGGGGGGGGACAAAGGAGGCCCCAAAGTGAGTGTTGGCCCGGGGTGCTGACTAGCCTAGTTACATATCTGCATTTGCCAAATATTTAGAATACAGTATTCATTTCGTAAACATATTTTATCATCTTTTTTAATTTTTATATTTTTCTTCTTTTATATATTGCGTATACAGTATACATAGGGTGACCAAACGTCCCGCTTTCGGCGGGAAAGTACCTCTTTGGAGACACTGGTCCCACTGTCCCCAGCAATTTCTTGGGGACGCTAAAATGTCCTGCTTTTGACCAAATCAATGAATATGTCCCGCTTTTTGGTGAAAACAACTTTTTAAAAATAAATGCTTCCGATTGAGAAAAATCACCTCCGGACGGAAATCAAACCGACTACCTAGGTTGAATGATAGAAGCGTTACCTCTCAACCAAGACTGCTTGTAATGTTGAGTATTAGGTAGGGTAGTGTACCTACTTTATTTAGAGTTGAAAGCTATGCTCATCGTCAAGTTAAACATCAACAAAAGTTGTGTAGAATTTCGTGCAAATTTGAAGAAGAGCCCTGTCATGCTGAAGAAAATTTGTTCCGTTGACAAATATTAGGAGAACACACTACATAGTGAAAGTGTCAGTGACCGTGCTCTCACAGTGATTTTATATGACACTGTAAAAGATGGTCGGAAACGATATCTTTTCCATTAGCCATGCAGAAAGGAAGGAGAAGCTAAGGCATTATCCGTAAGAATTCTTAACCTATGATGATACACCTTGTATATTTCCGCCTTTAGTCTCAATTTGTCTCCTTATAAATCTGAATCTTATTTTCTTCATTCTGTTCAATTTGATTAACATTACTTTTATCAACACTAAATTGTCTTTTCAAATATTTATTCTGTTTGTTTAAACATTTATAGTTATTGTACGGTTTACTAAGATCATCCACATTGTCAACACCACCTCCCATCACATTATTTGTTCCAATACTAAACTTTCGTCTAGTATGGGTTGAATTATTATTACTAATTGTATTTATATTATTATTACTTTTACTATTCACAAATGAGATTCCTATTAAATCATATTTAATTTCATCAATTGAAGTATCTATACTTTTACATTTATTGATTTTTTTAATGACTTTTAATTTATTTTGATCTTCATCATTCGTGTTACTATCATTTTCTTTTATTTCTGTTAAATAATTCGTGGTTCCTAACGTTGTTGGCGTGATGTTTGTTTCTTTTCCAATATCTATTTTTGGATTTATTCCTTTCAATGTTGTTCTTTCTAAATCTTTACCAATAGGACTTGACGATCTTCCGTTTCCTGATAATCTTGTTCTTAACGTTGTTGTAATATCGTCATCAAATTCCATATTTTTCTCATTAATTATTGCTACAGTTATATATTCTTGATTCCGTTTAGGACTTTTCTTTATATTATTCACAGGATTTTCATTCTTCATTTGTATCGTTTTCATATCATCTTTTAAATTATTATTAATTGAAGATCTTCTGCTTTGTATTATATCAATGAGTTCATTCTTATTTGAAGTATTTTCAATTAAAGTTTGTACATTTATGATTTGTTCATTCTTTTCCACTTCACTTATTTCCATATTGTGCTCATTAACATTATCAACACTCGTTTCATTGAGTATGTTTATATCTATATCCATGTGTGGACCATCATAGGAGAAACAAGAATCAAATGTATTTTGTTTCATATATCTATATTTTTTTCGATTATTGATTTTATATTGATTGTTATCTATTCCTATGTTTGAATCTAAACTTAAGATTTGATTGAATTTATTTGTTCGATTGGTTTTGATTCGTTGAGGACTATTGTGTACGCTCATCGCATCTGTATGTGTATCTATTAGAATTGATTGTTTGAATCTTGACGTTGATTGTTGTTGCAATATTTCGTTATTCGTTGACAATGTTGGTCCTGTTCTTCCATAGGTTATTAAGTTTTCATCAAGACTGAAAATAATAACAAAATTAATAATTAAAATTATTAGAAGAATCATAAGATATAAATATATAGATAATTGAAAATATCGATTCTGAGTATAATTAATTAAATTAGAAAATTAAAATTAAAACTAAAAATTAAAATTGGAAAATTATAAGCTAAAAATTAAAAAATTAAAATTAAAACTAATAACTTGGTGAGCTTTCAACAGTACTCAGACTTGACAATTCGTGTCAAGTTGTGATAGTGTTCACATCATTCTACCATAACTATGGTCTGATGATGACAGCCTGAGTAATGTTGAAAGCTTACCAAGTTAAGTTAAGTTATTAGTTTTAATTTGAATGTTTTAATTTTTAGCTTTTAATTTTCCAATTTTAATTTTTAGTTTTAATTTTAATTTTCTAGTTTTAATTTCTAATTTAATTAATTAAACTCTGAATCGATATTGTCAGTTATCTATATAAAAAATTAATAATAATTAATATCGGAGATAACCAAAAAATTCGCACTCCGCTCCCATAAAAACAAGCCCTCGGCCATTATGGGTCTTATTTCGAAAATCACGAGAAATCAGTATTGGGGTGTGGTTTTATCTTTAACATAACCATTTTTTGAGATTTTAATAAAAACAAAAATTGTCTTGCTTTCTCATCTGGTTAGTCAAAGTAGATTAAAAAAATCTTTTAATTGTTTCAATGGAAAATGAAATTGCTGAAATGTTGGATTACGAGGATATAATATGTGCTTTGCAGCGATTAAAGCGAGAAAAGTTAACATTTGAGTTTTGCAATTGTGATGGAGAAAAAATTTAAAGTTTGTAATGTTTCGAGATTATATAAATTACATAAAAGATTCATTTTTCATCAAAAATTGAGATCCAATGTTGACGTAATCTTTCTATAAATGAAAAACTCGATTTTTCAGTAATAAATTTTTTTTAGTATCATTTCTTTATCTTACGGAACAGCGAAGATCGTTTTGCCGCCCTCCAAATCATTGCGCCCAGGGCGACCGCCCCCCGGCCCCACTCTAGGTACGCCAATGCCCAAACGGGACCTATATACCAATTTCATCTAAATCGATCAACGTTAAGTGGCAAAAGTACCCATCAAGGCGGACTTCTTGAATATCACCTTTTCCCAATTCTATTTGGTGTTGGCGCTGCTTTCCTTAATTCTACAATGCCACAACCTTATCCGTCGCTGTAACTTTTTCCTGGCATGGTAACCCCATCTTTCTTCTCACAGTATCCATAGAAATTGTATAGCGACTTTTTGCAGATGATCTCTCATCATGTTTGGTGCTAGGATGTCCTTCCTAACACAAAACCTTCTGTATTTACACGAGGCTTAGGACTGTCAACTAATGAAGCTGGTTTGCTCTCCTCGGTGGCTACATTCTAAAAGCCTAATATATTAGCCTAAAATAATGAGCCACTATAAAAAAAATCTACGAAAACTTACCCATGACTATCCCTAGTGAGAGCATACAAAAAGAAAATAGATTAATTTTAGGAGAAATAAGAAATATATCCTGATTGGGGTGCGGAACAACAGAAATAAACAATGAAGGCATCAATATTATAACTCCTAACCTATAGTGAGAGCATACAAAAAGAAAATAGAGTAATTTTAGGAGAAATAAGAAATATATCCTGATTGGGGTGCGGAACACCAGAAATAAACAATGAAGGCATCAATATTATAACTCCTAACCTATAGTGAGAGCATACAAAAAGAAAATAGATTAATTTTAGGAGAAATAAGAAATACCTATATCCTGATTGGGGTACGGAACACCAGAAATAAACAATGAAGGCATCAATATTATAACTCCTAACCTAAAGATATCTATTCCGGGTGAACCAGAGTAAACAGAACAGGTCATTTAAAAAAAAAAAAAAAAACTCTGACAATGTCGTTTTACAAATATTTTTTACAATTTTCGCTTCGTTTTTAAGATGGTTGCAATTCACAAAATCAATTATAATTCTTTTTTTCTCGTTTGAAAGAAAAATATAATTCGAACCAACGAAATCAGCACAAAATTTTCGAAATCACCATGAAAACATAACCTACTGGAGGTGGAGTAGGTAATTTTTTTATTGAAACCTTTTTTTCTTATGAAAACATACCCTATTGAAGGTGGAGTAGACAATTCTATATTGAAACCTTCTTTCCCATGAAAACATACCCTATTGGAGGTGGAGTAGGCAATTCTTTATTGAAACCTTTTTCCCCATGAAAACATATCCTATTGGAGGTGGAGTAGGCAATTCTATATTGAAACCTTCTTTCCCATGAAAACATACCCTATTGGAGGTGGAGTAGGCAATTCTATATTGACACCTTTTTTTCCATGAAAACATACCCTATTGGAGGTGGAGTAGGCAATTTTTTATTCAAACATTTTTTCCCATGAAAACATACCCTATTGGAGGTGGAGTAGGCAATTCTATATTGAAACCTTTTTTTTCCATGAAAACATACCCTATTGGAGGTGGAGTAGGCAATTCTATATTGAAACTTTTTTTTCCATGAAAACATACCCTATTGGAGGTGGAGTAGGCAATTTTTTATTCAAAAATTTTTTCCCATGAAAACATACCCTATTGGAGGTGGAGTAGGCAATTCTATATTGAAACCTTCTTTCCCATGAAAACATACCCTATTGGAGGTGGAGTAGGCAATTCTATATTGAAACTTTTCTTTCCCCCTGAAAACATACCCTATTGGAGGTGGAGTAGGCAATTCTATATTGAAACCTTCTTTCCCATGAAAACATACTCTATTGAAGGTGGAGTAGGCAATTCTTTATTGAAACCTTTTTCCCCATGAAAACATACCCTATTGGAGGTGGAGTAGGCAATTCTTTATTGAAACCTTTTTCCCCATGAAAACATACCCTATTGGAGGTGGAGTAGACAATTCTTTATTGAAACCTTTTTCCCCATAAAAACATACCCTATTGGAGGTGGAGTAGGCAATTCTTTATTGAAACCTTTTTCCCCATGAAAACATACCCTATTGGAGGTGGAGTAGGCAATTCTTTATTGAAACCTTTTTCCCCATGGAAACATACCCTATTGGAGGTGGAGTAGGCAATTCTATATTGAAACATTTTTCCCCATGGAAACATACCCTATTGGAGGTGGAGTAGGCAATTCTTTATTGAAACCTTTTTCCCCATGGAAACATACCCTATTGGAGGTGGAGTAGGCAATTCTTTGTTGAAACCTTTCTTTCCCAACAACCAAAATGTTGGCATTTTGCCTTTGCCTTTGAGTTCAGTTTCTCCTCTATATTCCAATTGATAATCTCCAACTTGGTCCAATTTATTTTTGGTTTCCTTTGACAGATGAATTCTCCAAGGAGCACCTAAAATGAAAACCAAATAGAAGTATTAAGTAATGATAATTTGGTCCGATCGACTGTCGTTATTCGCCCATAGTTAACACCATTGATAGTTCTCCACCTTCCACCCCTAGTATTTGAACGGTTTCAATATCTATGGTGGGAGAATGTATAAAATACTAGCTGTTTTCCCGTGCTTCGCTACGGTTACAAAATTCAACAACAATTTCGAGATCGCGAAATTAAAGCTTCTCAATTTTATATTTTTGGTGGAACCTATCCCCAGAGTGAACACGGCTCCTATTTAGAAAATTCAATATTTTACTCAAAGATATTACTTTTTGCACTGCGGAACACCTTCGTATAAAATTTCAGCTTTCTCGCTCAGCCCGAAGTGATACTTTTTAACTATGATTTATTGGTGGAACCGACCCCCAGAGTGAGCACCGCTCCTAGTTAGAAAATTCAATATTTTATTCAAGGATATGGCTTTTTATACTACGGAACACCTTTGTATCAAATTTCAGCTTTCTCGCTCATCCCGAAGTGGTACTTCTCAATTCCGATTATTTGGTGGTGAAAACCGTCCATAAATCGGGGAGAAAACGGAAAATTTCATATTTTTTATGGGGGTCCTGATATACTCTTTTGGGTAATTTTTCGTTATTTCTTTTAGTTTGCGCAGAAAAAAAATTGCAAATAGTCCTGCTAAATAGCGTCATTTTTGGCGGTAACTTGCTTCCACTTGAGCTTTAATTTTTTTCCTTTCTTATTACGCACCTACATTCTAAAAAGGATCTGTGTGCCAAGCTTCAAGTCTCTACGTTTAGCCATCGTGGAGCTGCGTTGATTATCAGTCAGTCAGTATACCAACTGGACTTTGCGTTTTATAAAGTATAGATTAATCTTCTTCCCAAACTTCCCCTTTTCCCAATTCAATTTGGGATCATTAATTCTATCATGCCACAACCTTCTTTTCCTTGAAGAGAAAATTTGTACCAGTTACAATTGGACACGGAAACCACTTGTGGCTTTTCGGTAATAATTCATTTACCTGTTGATTCTAATCTGGAAGCAGTGTTAACTGTGTCCCCAAATAAACAATATCTTGGCATTGTTAGACCAACGACTCCAGCACAACAAGGTCCTGTAACAAAATAATTATATTAGATACACTTACAGTGGAACAACCTCCGTAGATCAGATGGCTGAGGAGCTGTATTCATAACTAGGAGGCTGTTAATTCGAATCTAGGAGTGACCAATAGGAATTCACTACAACATGGGGAACAATATTGTGATAAGAACATTAGCAAACATAACTATATTACCGTTCTTTTTTGCATTACTATTTTCAATAGTGATCCTCTGGAATTGTCAATGTGGGTAGCTGGTTTGCAAGTTTCCAGCGAATGGAGGGTAAAACCCCCGTCTTGAATGATCAATAGATGTTAAAAAGACGTTAAACCAAATTAAAAAGAAGAAAAGAAAAAAAACACAAAATTTATATCTAAAATATGATATATTTTAGATACTCCCCTCCCCCGAAATTCAATCCCGGATACAGCCCTGGCGGTTAGCATCTTAGTACTAAAGACGAAAAGTCGACATGACCCCCCAACCGAATGAAAACCCTAGATGCCCCACTGTACCTTCCCCTAACAACGTCAAGTTACCTGTATGTAGACCAATCCTAAGTCTGAGGGGTGTAAATGGAAGATGTCTTATTTTAAATCTCCCACTATGGTGAAGAAGATCCAAAGCCATGGTTGCTATCTGGTCAGCATGATCTGGAATTCGAACTGGTAATCCACCAACTACCATGTATGCGTCACCAATAGTTTCTACCTGCAATTAAACAACAATATAATGGACATCATATTCTACATTCTTACAAAACAAATTGGAACATTACAAATTAAGGGTCCGAAACAGGGCAGTAACAAGTTTCTCGATTTTTTTTTTTTTTTTTTAAAAAAACTCGCTCTTTATTGGCCTCCATGGGTCCATGTTGGACGGGTTTAGATACGCAATAGGGGAGTGGCCGTAAAAACGTTTCCTAGCCACTCTAATTGGGTTAAAATTGGTATATATATATAAAAAAAAAATCATGCCGCATTACTCTTGCCCGGTACCAAATCCCTCAAAATCGGTGGAGTATGGTCGTTGTACTTACCCCATTGACTGGTCTATCTTGAGTTTCGGCCGCGTCGCGGATGTGCAGAAGCATGTACATGTGGAATTAGAGCCCTAAATTTAAATTTATTTTCATTGGTATTTATCTCCATGTAATACTATTTTTTTTTTTTTTTGTGTGTGTAGCTAACTATTTTTTTGTATGTAGGTACCTAACTTTTTTTTTTTTTTGCTTTGCTTCTTAATGTACTCTGTAGAGACATCTTTTGTTGTCTAAAACACATTTAATATAATGATCTATCTTCTATATCTAATAAATAATATTCTCGTGTCACAGTGTTTGTTACCATACTCCTCCAAAACGGCTTAACTGAATTTAATGAAATTTTGTATGTACATTCGGTAGGTCTGCGAATAGGTTTTTATCTATAATTTTATAGAATTGAACACCAAGATTGTTAGGTAAGACGTGTTGGGAGTAGTATTGGGTTAGGTTCCAAAAAAAAAAAAAAAAAAAAAAAAAATACGTGTTGAAGTCTGCGCAAGGTTAGGCTGGGTCGGACTTCAACAACTTACTTTATAAACATTGTATGCATTTATAGTTGCATCAAAACAAGTGTACAAATCATTTAACAAATCAACAACTTCAAAGGGAGTAGAATATGCAGAAATGGTAGTAAATCCAACAATATCAGAAAAATAGATGGTCACTTCACTGAAATCCTCCGGGTCTACAGGCATTCCTAATTTCAATTTTTCTGCAACCGAGCTGAAAAGAAAAATAAGTTGAAAATCATTATTAAAAAAAAAAAAAAAATTATCCACGGGGGACCCCTATTTTATAAAAAAAATCACTCTTGCAATGCATTTTGTTTAATCTGAAATTTTTTGGTCTGGTATGTCAGACCAAAAAACGTTCCCAAAATTGGAGCAAAAAGGTTTAACGGAAAAATGAAGTGATTAGTCAAATAAACGTAGAACTGAATGGGGAATCCGAAAATGTAATAAAATTCAGGTCGTTTCATTTAAGAAAATGAAGTTGACCTTCATCTGACCTTGAAAGACAACCTTGACAAGTCAGCCAAGGTCATCAAAATACGTCTCCCCCTTTTTTATGAACATGCGGTCAGAGTATTTTTTTTGTGACTCCAACAGTTTCGGAATAAATTGAGGTGGTCACTTAAAATGGGACACCCTGCAGTGTATTCTATATCTGGGTAACATTCGATTCAACAGTTATTCTGTTATCTCACACATAGTGTATTCTATACCTGGGTAACATTCGATTCAACAGATGTTCTGTTTTCTCACACATAGTGTATTCTATACCTGGGTAACATTCGATTCAACAGTTATTCTGTTATCTCACACATAGTGTATTCTATACCTGGGTAACATTCGATTCAACAGTGTTCTGTTTTCTCACACATAGTGTATTCTATACCTGGGTAACATTCGATTCAACAGTTGTTCTGTTTTCTCACACATAGTGTACTCTATACCTGGGTAACATTCGATTCAACAGTTGTTCTGTTTTCTCACACATAGTGTATTCTATACCTGGGTAACATTCGATTCAACAGTTTTTCTGTTATCTCACACATAGTGTATTCTATACCTGGGTAACATTCGATTTAATACTATACCTGGGTAACATTCGATTTAACAGTTGTTCTGTTTTCTTTTTTTCAATGTCTAATTGTTCAGTTCTTTCTCGGATTAAATCTTCTAAATTATTGCTATACTTTTCTAACATTTGAAACATTGTGTCTACAAAATTCACTTTCCTAGAACAAAATAAAGAGATTAGGAAAAACTGTTATCATTGCTGATAAGTAGACTCGTCATACAAATATTGCATGTGATATTGAGAGATGTCTTTAAGAGGACCTTTGTCTGCTGGATACGGTTTGATGTAACACTTGATCAGATCTTATAATTGTGGTGAAACAGGCGCTGGTCTTTATCGTTCGGAGCTTGTGCACTTCCTATGTCTAAACTTGTTCTGATCCCCTCTTAGGAAATCTCCTAGGAGTGTATGCAAACCCTAATAGAACTGGGCAGGCTCAACAGTGTATATCTGGAGTGGGTACCAGGGCATAAGGTGATTGCAGGAAACGAACACGCTGACCAGCTGGCAAAGAAGGGGTCCGAAACCCCCTTCATTGATCCTGAACCGGCAATAGTTATCAGCAAAACTGAAGCACGCAGTTCGGTGAGACAATGGATGAGGAAGAGTCATCAGCTTCACTGGACTAAACTTCGGGACAACGACACAGCAAACAAATGATGGCCAAACCATCAAAATCTCTAACTGCTGATCTCCTTCGCTTAAGTCGGAAACAAATGAGACTTGTCACTGGACTAATAACGGGACATTGTGGTCTCAGAAAACACCTACACAATATGGGAATCTTTAGGGAAAACCCATTGTGTGCAATGCCCTGCTCAATTGGATAGTGAGTATCATAGGGTCACTAAACCCCAGAGAGAAACTCGTCCAACACAATCTGGTAAGAAGACTGCTCAAACTCACTGGGCAGTAGAACCTTAACTAGAGAAATAAGCTTAACCCAATACACAAAAAGCCCAGGAGGCTGAGATATAGGGATTCCAAACCTAAGGGGTTAAAGCTTAATGGAATGAAAGAATGAACTAATGATCCCCTCTTAGGAAATCTCCTTATACTGCTGTAGACCTTCATCTCTGGCAGAATGATTTCTCTTGTTTATGTTCCTTGCCATGTTCGAGATGACGTCGTACAGTACTTCCCTATGTTAGTTCGGCAGTGACTGAGTGTCTCTGCTTTACTGATACTTGGGATTAAGTTTTGCTAAGGTTTATTAGGTTTGGCAGAGGGAGCCAATCTGCCCTGTAACAATATGTAATTATGTATAAACTCCACCACAGCCTCCAGATCAATATAGCCACCGATATAAACTGCGTAGAAATTCGCTTTATCTGATCTCTCATCATCGGTTTGAAGCAGAGTTTTTTTAAAGGCTGGATGCCCTTCCTAACATCAAACCTTCTGTATTTACACGAGCTTAGAACAGTCATCTAATAAAACTGCTTTGCCCCCCTTGGTGGCTACATTGACGTCTGGATGCCCTTCCTAATATCAAACCCTCTGTATTTACACGAGCTTAGGATCGTCACATACGAAACTAGTTTGCTCTCCTCGGTGGCTATATTAGAATAATTGAAAATTTCGCTATTCCCCAAAATTTAAGTTTTTGACAACACTAAAATCTTGTGAACCAAAGGCACAACATGGACATAAGTGATGCATATCATTGTTGGTTCTGTCTTCGTTTTCGATTCTGGCTGGCCCGGATTTCGGTTATAAAGCAATTCTGAAAAATGCTGCTCTTCTACCGGGGGGAAAAAATGGATGGTGATTGACAGGAGGTGATTGTCTTTGATCCCATGTTGTCCCAATGCGAGCCCATCAATCATTGTGAGAACAAAATCGGACACATACAGATAGTGTGACCAAATTGTATTCTTTTTGTTATTTTAAATTGGATATGTCTTAGAAATAGATGATCCTCTCTGTACGGACATAGATTAATGTGGTTGTAGTGTCGGTGTTGGAAAATTGTTACCGACGCGGCGGTAATTATTTCTTTGGACCGTGTAAAATGATCCTTTCGGGTGTGGTTTTTTAGCCCCGCGAAGAATTTGAATATTTTTGACGATTTTGTAAAAGTAAAACGTAGTAGGCAGTCGAATTTTCCTTTCTTCCGAGTTAACAACGAAATGATATTATTCTATTAGAATCTATTAGATAAATGTTTATTAAAGAGTTTAAAGTGAATTTGTTTTAATCGAATATGTTTTATTAAATAGTTAAAGTTATTTGTTCAAAGTAATAGTGTAATTATTTGTCTCTGACCTCTATTGTCGAGTATTCAATAATTCAGTTTTCAGGATCCAATTTGCAAGAAAGACTTGATGTGTCAGTCTAGTCCAAAAGACATCTGGCGACCGTGGAATTTACGTTATTTGGTAGGAGTAAAATAACAGTCGGGTTTACTCACAAAATCATCCGTTCTTCCCATTTATACATAATTAAAATGTTGTTGTTTTGAAAGAAACACTTCAACAAATCAACGAATGGGAAGAACGGTTGATTTTGAAAGAAACACTTCAACAAATCAATGAATAGGAAGAACGGTTGATTTTGAAAGAAACACTTCAACAAATCAATGAATAGGAAGAACGGTTGATTTTGAAAGAAGCACTTCAACAAATCAATGAATAGGAAGAACGGTTGATTTTGAGAGAAGCACTTCAACAAATCAATGAATAGGAAGAACGGTTGATTTTGAAAGAAACACTTGAACAAATCAATGAATAGGAAGAACGGTTGATTTTGAGAGAAACACTTGAACAAATCAATGAATAGGAAGAACGGTTGATTTTGAAAGAAACACTTGAACAAATCAATGAATAGGAAGAACGGTTGATTTCTTGAACAACGACTTCAATTGCTCACCTTCCTTGATTTAAAGTTTTAAATAAATCGTTTACAACATTGAAGTCTGGCCTCTTATCCGGTTGCTCTGCCCAACATTGTCGCATTATATTGATTGCTTCAGGAGGTGCTGCGCCTTTACTAACTGATGGACGTATTAGGGGAGGAGGTTTCTTCAATTTTTCAATAATATCTGAAATGGTAAAAAAACAATGTGACACGTTTCAAATGCGAATTTTTGATTTTCTGAGAAGAAAGTTAAAAACTCAGCTTGGATTGGTAATGACTGTTCGGGATGTGGATATTAATCGATAATATAGAATAACGATATTCGGGTTTCGATATATTCGAATATCGATATTCGGGTTTCGTATTTAATCGAATATCCATTTTCGGGTTTCAATATAATCGTAAATCGATATTCGGGCTTCGATATAATCGAATATCGATATTCGGGTATTTTTGATTTTCTGAGAAAAAAAGTTAAAAACTCAGCTTGGATTGGTGATGTCTGTTCGGGATGTGGATATTATATCGATAATACCGAATCACGATATTCGGGTTTCGTATTTAATCGAATATCGATATTCGGGTTTCGATATAATCGAATATCGATATTCGGATTATGATATAATCGAATATCGTTATTCGGATTTCGATATAATCGAATATCGATATACCAGTTTCGATATAATCGATATTTTATATCAATTTTAAGATTCAATAATATTGAAAAAAATCTTGGTATGTAAACAAAAAGTACCTACGTCAAAAATTACGCAGTTGGAGTAGGGCTGTCGATATTTGTATCGATAGTATCGAATATCAATATTAAGGTTTCGATATAACCAATAGTGTATATCAATATTCGATTATACGATAATATCGCTTATCGATATTAAGCTTTTGATAATATCGATATTCTTCTTTCGATGCAGCAAACCGAAACGTAATATATTGCCAATCTCGCTCTATATACCTTCCGGTGTCAAGCTCAACATGCAATACGGTTCACCTCGTACGACCACTTCTTGCATAATGATACCAAAACTATAAACATCTCCTGATTGAGTACCTCTACGTACCTTCCGGTATCAAGCTTAACATGCAGTACGGTCCACCTCGTACGACCACTTCTTGCATAATGATACCAAAACTATAAACATCTCCTGATTGAGTACCTCTACGTACCTTCCGGTGTCAAACTTAACATGCAGTACGGTTCACCTCGTACGACCACTTCTTGCATAATGATACCAAAACTATAAACATCTCCTGATTGAGTACCTCTACGTACCTTCCGGTGTCAAGCTTAACATGCAGTACGGTTCACCTCGTACGACCACTTCTTGCATAATGATACCAAAACTATAAACATCTCCTAATTGAGTACCTCTCTGTCGTAAAGATTCATTTCGTAACAATTCAGGTGCCGTCCACAGAAGTTCTGCAAAAAAAAATAAACGATAATCTTAAATTGTATCCTTTATCCAAAGAGGGTTCTTTTGATCATTCTGATTAATAAAAAATAAGAATCAATTGGCATTTTGTACCAGATATTTTTTTTTTAAAAAAAAAAATCAAGCTTCTACACTTCAATTGTGATGACGAGTTTCAATCACAACCGAAGCAATTACTGAGGCGAGTTGACAAAACCACCTAAAATATGTTGTCAATCATGTTATTATAGGCGACCAGAGCCCTTATCAATGGGGACCTGAACATATAGATATCCCTTCTGTTGGGGACATCAAATAGTGTGCCATTTGAGGATTTTAATATCGGATCAGGCATCTTTGGGGCACACGTTCAACAATGTATCATGACCGAGCGAGTACAGATTTTTCTGAGGAATTTCATCTGTGCTTCCTCTCTTCTTTTCTCCAGTGTGTCGAGCTGGAGTTGCTCTGTCAGTAATTCGTACTCAATATAGTACGGGAATAAAGGGTAAAAATCATTCTCTTTTTTGGGCATACATAGACCCTAAATTTGACATACAATTTCAAGTCTCAAGTCTCTAGCTCTTACCATTCTCTTTTTAGACAGCAATACTGCAAAACCACTAAAAAATGGCAAAACCCGCTAAGGGTATATCCAATTTCATCCAAAATTCTAAATGTGTAGCATATTTTTTCATGATTTTGTTACATTAAAATAGAAATTTCTCTACGAATTTAGAAGTTAACGGAAAAAGTGATATACCGTTAAAATCTTATTAACATCAGGATATTTTTTCCGTTTTTGTCCAAAAAAAAAATAATGTTGCGCATATTTGACCAACTTACAAAGTCGCTTGGTAGGTTCTGTGTGACCAAACAATATTATATTTTTTTTGTGACGATTCCAAAACTGAAAATGGAAGAATATGTATTCATATGAATGTCTTTGAAGACTTTACATTTTGTTTCTAGAAGGGAAGATTGTTTTACTTCTCTTTTTTTTTTCAGAAAACAAAATCTCACCTTCAAGAAACAAGAATTTTTTTTTAAAAAAAAAAATGGAAGTAGAATTTTGCTTACTGTTTACCCCTTCGTCTTCTTTTATTTATTCTAATTTTCAGTACAACAAGATTGATCTCTTACCTCGCGCATTTTTTTTTCTCAGATTTGTATTTTGTGAATCATAAAATGTATTTAAACAATAATCAGTAATCTTCAACACCCATCTTGCATCTATCACACAATTTCTTGATGTAAGATTTCCATGAAGTCTTTGAGGTACTGAATGAATATATCGCATGCCCTTGAAAAAGAAATACCTTTTAGTGTATTCATTGAAATATCTACTGTAGCTGATAATGATTACCACAACGGATCATCATCATAGGTTAACAGCCGAGGGGCTAGTTTGCGACAACTCGCCATGAGTTGTTGATAGTAAAGAATCCTTACGGATAATGCAGTAGCTTCTCCTTACTTTCTGCATGTGTAATGGAAAATATATCGTTTCCTAAACTGTCCTTGGGAACCTTTGTTTTACAGCAATCATTCGAATAAAAGTTTTCATGTTACTTTTGTATACAGGGTGTTTCGCTATAAATGGGACCCCTGATTATGGTGGGTAGCTGAGACCAAATGGAACACTTTTTTACAAAATTCGTTAGTGAGCCAGACGAAGCATAACCGTGTTACAGGGTGGAGAAGGTCATTTTTGGACTACTCACAACGTCGCTTGGTGGGTTCTGTGTAACCCAACAAAAAGTGGATAGACACTAAATACTAGCTTTTGACGGCGGTGATATCTAATACCTATAGCATCAAAATTTTAAAAAACAAAAGCAAAATGGGGATAAACCTGAAAAGTGATCATTTTTTTTTTGTCTGTTCTCAAATGAAATTCGACATATGATAAAATTTTAGAAATAATCTTTTTAATGAAATACAATTTTTTAATATTCTATTCTATTCTAAATTTTAGAAATAAGCTCCAACTGAAGTCCTGTACAAAAAAATTAGAATTTAGAAAAAAGAGCGTGAACGAGAATGATAGCCTTTCAAAATGTAACAATTGTTTTCTATCCCACAATTATGGGGTAAAAAAAAGAATATTATTATTACTTACCCTAACTAAATCTGTCAGGAGAGACAAACGGAAGGTCCAATCAAGTTTAATTTCATCTTGAACAAGAACGTCTTCCAAAGATCCACGACAACAATATTCCCAGACAAGAGATGGAGAATGAGGATCCCACAGAAATCCTATGAATGGATTTAGATTTTCATGACGCAAGCCCTGAAGCTGAAATAAGAAATATAGTTAACACTCTAGTTAAGCAAATTTAAGAATCCCACAGGAATCCTATGAATGGATTTAGATTTTCATGACGCAAGCCCTGAAGCTG
>JAAEEI010000057.1:4362-25004 GCA_012654025.1 Pachypsylla venusta
TGGTAGCTTTAGACAATCAATGTATTGGTTACATGCATTGCCAAGGGGGGGGGGTACAAAGTACCCGCGCCCAAAGTTTGGCTCCAATATCATCCTTTGAAAGGTTAGAACATACATATTTTTATATACTATGATGGAAAATATTGTTTGTGACAATTATTAAAGGTTTCATTAAAACAAGTGTAATAATTTGATTACTATAAGCTTTTTGCTAAAACGCGGGTACTTTTGCCCCCCCCCCCTCTGGCAATGCTAGGGTTAAGAAATATTATTAGAATAGGAGAAAACCACTAGCGACTGGCGACACATAAACTATTGCGCTAGACGAGTGTTTGGTTGCCAAAATGACTAATAGTGGTGACAGTTCCTGCAAGATTAAAACACAATTACCACTTACAAGGAAATTAAAATGGAGAGAAAAAATGTTTCCCTGTGTTTTATATCCGCGCGTTTATCATTCTCCTCGCCAACGATCATACCACGTTGAATACACCAGTTCCCGTGAGATCCCTGAAGTTAAGCAACGTCGGGCGTGGTCACAGTACTTGGATGGGTGGACCTTCTGGGAACACCACGTATCGTTGGCTCTTTTTTCCGCCCCAACCCAGGCTGGGCGAAGTCAATGTGGATAGCTGGTTTGCAAGTTTCCAGCGAATAGAGGGTAAAAGCCATGTCTTGAATGTCCAATAGATGTTAAAGAGACGTTAAGCCAAATTAATAAATCTTTGTCATTGAGAATTGAGAAGTGAAATGGTCATCCTAGGGATGACCATTTCACTTCTCAATTTCATTTCACTGGACAAAAAAATACCCCTCCCGAAAAAGGGACCCTAAATTTAACATACATACTAAATTTCAAGTTTCTGGCTTATACCATTCTCTTTTTTCTAGACAGGATGAAAAACCCCTAAAAAGCTGTAAAACCGCAAGCGATTTAAGGGGGTGATGATTCCAAAAGTTCATTATTAAAAATAATAAACCAAAATATTCAGCACAAATTCAGCGGTAAATATGATTGCACCCAAAAGTTTCGAAGCTTTCTAAGACCCCGAATATGACATACATACCAAATTTCAAATCTCTAGCACTTACCATTCTCTTTTTAGACAGCATTACTGAAAACCGCAAAAAGGTGGCAAAAACCGTTAGGGGATTTTCGTTTGTACCCAAAAGTTGCGGGTCACACTTGGAGCCCAGATCGGACCTATATACCGAATATCATGCAAATCTGTCAACGCTAAGTGGCAAAAGCATCATCACGGTGTACGGCGCTGGCGGACAAAAGGATTTTTTTCATTCGATTTTTCGATTCTACCTTCCTCCCTTGAAACGTAAAATATCAAATTTTTAGGGGAGGTTTTTTTTTTTTTTTTTTTTTTTTTTTTTTTTTTTTTTTTTTGTGACGATTTTAAAGATGCAATATTAAAAATAATAACATCAGACTTGCCATTGAATAATAATTCAATGAGCCAATTTGATGTTTTGTTGCGCTGCGCATCCTCTGATGACGCTCACCACTTGTGGCTGTATGAAGTGCAATGAGCGTGGTTCCACATTTAATATAAAACAAAAGGATTATTATTCTGTAAATAATTATCATAATGAGACATAATAAAAAATAAAAACACTAACCAGGGGTGGGGCTAAGGTTTAAAATCATAAAACTAAGGAAATCTATGAACTGGTCCCCGCCGTACGACGCGATGGGCATTTTAGCCACTAAACGTTGACCGATTTTGATAAATTTTGGTATGTATGTTCCATTAGGGACCTAATTGTACACCGAAACCGTCAGTCACATATATAGGGTTCCATACTAAATTATTAGTAAGGAACCCTATATGTGAATGAATAAGGGTCGAAAAGTTGTAGGGCGCAATTAAAACCCAAAAGTGACTTAACAAATTTGATCAAAATCGGTCAACGCTAAGGGGCAAAAGTGCCCTTCACGGCGGAAGGTGTGCGCTGTACACTTCAGGGTACGTAAGATACGCCCCCCTCGCTGGGGTGGGCGGACTGTGGACGAACGGATTTTATTTGCCCCGGAACCGCTTTCGCATTACTTTAGGGCACCCCTTTACAGCCATGCCATTCCGGGAACGAGAAAATTGGATCAGAAAATTTTCGCTCCCTGCGGGATTCAAACCCACAACCTCCGGAACAAGAGTCAATGCTCTTAACAACTCGCCCACGGAGATCGACTAAATCGGAGGTCTAGGTTTAACACCACGATTTATCTCTTGTTTGTCTCTTTGTACCATGATAACTCTCGAACGTCTTGTCTGCTTTTGTTGAAATATTGTATGGACATTTAAAATATATTAGCATCCCAGGGGAGACGGTCCGAAGGCCGTTTGAATTCAGACTTTAAAAAAATCTGCTTCAAACCAATGATGATAGGACATCAGCAAAATGCGAGTTTTTACGCAGTTTCTATGGATTTTATTTCTAGATTTTGTATCACTGTGTAACTGCGACGCATTCACATATCTATACTTGTTGGTATGACCTACTGACTGACTGACTGACTGATAATCAACGTAGCTCCACGATGGCTAAACGTAGAGACTTGAAACTTGGCACACAGCTTCCTTCCAGTATGTAGGTGTGTAATAAGAAAAAATCGAAAGTTCAGGTGGGAGCAAGTTACCTCCAAAAATTAAGCTTTTTAGAGGGTATTTTTGTATTGTTTTTTTTTTTTTTTTTTTTTTTTTCTGGGCAAACTAAAAGAGATAACGAAAAATGACCGAGAATGGACCCCCGCAAATAGTATATCAGGACCCCATATAAAATTTGAAATTTTCCGGTTTTTCCCCGATTTACGAGTATGGACGTTTTTCACCACCAAAAAGTCGGAATTGAGAAATACCACTTCGGGATGAGCGAGAAAGCTGAAATTCGATACCAAGGTGTTCCGCAGTACAAAAAGTCATATCCTTGAATAAAATATTAAATTTTCTAAATAGGAGCCTCTGGGGATCGGTTCCACCAAACATTTAAAATAGAGAAGCTTCAATTTCGCTATCCCGAAATTGTTGTTGAATATCGTAACCGTAACGAAGCACGGGAAAACAGCTAGTATATGTATAAATTCTATACTATAATCAAGCCTAGTTAGTGGTAATAGTGCCCTTTAAGGCTTATGATTTGCGACGTACAGGGTACGGATTTATAGGTAAATTAACTGCCGAAAGAAATAAAACTATTGGGAAGGGGTCTCGAAGCTCTTCCCAAACTTTTTTCTTCGCGACCTTCTTTTACTATTGTGATGGGGTTGCGGCTCTTTAGCATACCTAATGATGCGCACTAAGAAAGGGTTTTTAAATATTCGAACTGGGGCGAATTTATTTAGATCTTATTTTCAACATTTCAGTAGTCACCGAGTCCGATTGAAGTATAGCGCATATACGCACATACAATAAGTGCATTTCAGGATGTATACCGGGGTCAAAATTGGAATTCACTAACGTTCACAATTATTGATGGGCGCCACTTTTTCCCAGGCGGGTGGCGCCCCATTTGGAATATTAAAAAATCCTTTCTTATTGCACATCTAGAACATAAAACGAACCTACATACCAAATTTCAGCCACCGGAAATGTACCGGTACGGAGAAACAGTGATGAAAAGCTGATAATATTTGATGGACGCGTCCTTTACTCCCCTGGCTGGCGCCCAAGTTGGAATATTAAAAAATCCTTTCTTACTGCACATCTAGAACATAAAACGAACCTGCATACCAAATTTCAGCCACCGGAAATGTACCGGTACGGAGAAACAGCGATGAAAAGGTGATAATATTTGATGGGCGCGCCCTTTACCCCCGTGGCTGGCGCCCCAGTTGGAGTATTAAAAAATCCTTTCCTATTGCACATCTAGAACATTGTATCGGTACGGAGAAACGGTGATGAAAAGGTGACTTTCATATGTAATCGCACCCCTTTTTTCCCCGCGGAGGGCGCCCCAATTCGAATATTTAAAAATCCTTTCTTAGTGCGTATCTAAGACCTAAGTGTGACCTACATGCCAAATATCAGCCTCCTAGGATGTACCAGTGCGGAGAAATCGCGATGAGTGTTAAGTAAGTGTCTCTCTCTTTTATAGAAGACTAGCAGGATACACCCGCTTCGCTTAGTGCCTTATAGGCATGGCCGTTTATAGTTTCAGCGCCTTTTTTCGCGATATACATACATACAGAAAGAGTTACTTTCGCATTTATATATTAGTATGGAAGTATGGATTATTTTTTCAAGTGTGTTGTGCATGTGGCTCACAGTGGCTTCTATTTGTATGCCGCGGACCTGTGAAGTGTCAAACATCGCGCCTGTTCTTCTCTATTAAATTATTCAGATTCACAAAAGTAAGAGAGAAATCAGGTCTGTCCTCAAGATGGTTGGTTCTACGTACCAGGACAACCCGGGCAAAGTGCAATACAAGAAACCAAATTAAATAGTAGAAATCAGGTCCAGTGAATGTTGAATCATACAAATAATGGCATAATTTCCAGTGAAATCTTGAATCATACAAATAATGAAATAAGTTCCAGTGAATCTTGAATCATACAAATAATGGCATAAGTTAGTTTATTTTGATACTATAATTTAATTAAGTGTAAGTTCTGTTGAATGTTGGGTAGCACGCCGTCCTCTATAGAACATTCTGTACTAATAACAGATTCTGGTGTGAATATCACGCGACTTCTATAAAAAGAAAAGTATTGTAATGGGCTGACATTTTCGATGTCGAGTGTTCAATGCCAAAACACGTTTCGAAATCCCCAAAGCCCAAATCTCAAGTTTCACCCATTGATCCTTGTGTTTCTCTGTTTGTGAACAAAATGTTCCATGAACAGTAGAAACAAGACAATGTTCTTATTGTAGACACACATACCAAATTTGAAGTCTCTAGCACTTATACATCACTTTTTAGGAAGCATTTGTAAAAATCGGGCACGATTCCATTTTTAAGGCAGGATTCTTAAAACCGCTAAAAAGCGTGCGCAGTAGTTCGGATTTCCACCTAAGTGCTTAGCATAAAAATGACATCCATACAAAATTTCAAGCCTCTATCATCTTGAGAACGGTAGTTCTTGAGATATCTTGTTCACAGGTGGGCGGACAGGCACACACACCCGGACCAATGCCTAAAACGCTGATTTTTGTGATGTTTTGAATGTGTGAAGTCCAGTTTTTGAATGTGTGAAACATTCAAAACTGGACTTGGAAAATTTCAGCCCTTTACAATAAAATTCCACCACAATAATTGTCGAACGTCGTATCCGATAGACATTCATTATATTCATAGAATTGGTAGATTAGTTTGGACCCCATTGAGCACCCTGGTCCTCATGGTGACCATTTTTCATGTGTGAGGTCTACAGTTCCTTTATATTCTATTTATAGTGAGACACTCTGTATATGCTGATCAACGTGAATTTATTAATTTCTTACCTTAGTTTAGTTGTTAATTAATTATTATTAATATTTCCGTGGCTGAATTCAGTAAAGTGAAATCATCATTATAAGTATTGCAGAACATATTAAAAGTTTTCACTCCATGTACTTTTCTCGTCAAATGAAGATTGCGGGAAAACCAAAAACTACTGATTGTTCTGTGAGCTGTAGTAGGCGTCAGGGGTCCCGAGAGGCCTAATGGGGCCCAAAATCATCCAAGTTTTTGAATATCCGAAATGAGTTTTATCAAAGCCGTTCTAGAGTTATCGTTGAACGAAACGATAAAAAGACGTTCAAAGAAATACTGGCTTCAAAAATACCCCCCCCCCCCACCAAAANCCCCCCCCCCCCAAAAAAAAAAATATACAGGGTGGTCCATTTTAAGTGACGCATTTTCTCGGCCCCTGTAGGAGATTAAAAAATTCTATTTTGAGATTATTTTCATAGCTCAAAGGGGGACATGCTATAGTGACCATTGCAAATCTGTCAAGGTTACCCTTCAAGGTTATTTTAAGGACAACTTCATTTTCTTAAATGGAACGACCTGAATTTTGTTGTATATTTGAATTTTACGTAAAATTCTACATTCATTCAAATATTTACTTCTTCTTTTCACGTGAATTTTTTTTCCATGTTTTTAAGTTCAGAATATTTTTTCTCAACCATGATGGGTCGTGCGACATATCAAACTAAAGCTCTCATATTGTATTATTTTATTTCTTTTTCCCTCAACCATGATGGGTCGTGCGTCATATCAAACTAAAGCTCTCATCATTCTTAATTAGATGGAATGCTCTTTTTATTCTAATTTGTATTATTTTATTTCTTTTTCTCTCAACCATGATGGGTCGTGCGACATACCAAACTAAAGCTCTTATCATTCTTAATCAGATGGAATGCTCTTTATTCTAATTTGTATTATTTTGATTTGTATTTGTATTTTTTACATGATTTTAGAGAGTTGTCATAACTACGTAACATTCAGTGTGCGGTGAATCTTGTTGCGATTAAATTTCAGCCAGCATTATTTTCAAGTGAAAACAAAAAGTAAATATTTGAATGAATGTAGAATTTTACATAAAATTCAAATATGAAATAAAATTCAGGTCGTTCCATTTAAGAAAATGAAGTTGACTTTAAAATAACCTTGAACGGTAACCTTGACAGATTTGCAATGGTCACTATAGCATGTCCCCCTTTGAGCTATGATAAAAATCTCAGAATAGAATTTTTGTATCTCCTACAGGGGCCGAGAAAATCGACAGCGTCATTTAAAATGGACCACCCTGTAAATGTATTTTAGATTTCAACGAATACAATACAAAAATCGAATTAATCCGTCCGTCCGCTATATATTGTATACCGCACACTGATTTTTTTTTTTTTTTCATTTACCGTTGACCCATTTTTAGACCCCAAACGAGACATAGGTTCCTCAAAATCGGCCAACGCCAAGTGACAAAAGTGTAATTTACGAATGTACGGACTTTTTTTTCTTCGATTTTTTGGATTCTATATACTTCGAAATGTAAAATATTTTTGAGGGGGGGGGGGTATTTTCCCCCCGTAACAATTCCCTTATTCAAAATAACAAAACAAAAGTGTGGCTAGACCACACTTCGTTCTGTCTCGCATTGGGGATATTGGTTTGTTACCGCCTCCATCGGAACACATTATCAACCAATACCAAATTACATTCTAAACCTCTTTGAGTTCCATTATTAGTTCCTACCAAATGAAAATAGCTGAGAACCCCTGGACCCATCCCCCCCCCTCTTTGGATCCCAGTTTCATCTGTATAGCAATAATAATGTACTTTTCAGACTGGTGAAAAGAATTCGAAATGTAATTGGATTAGAGGCATTACTAATTCAAAATGTTCTGTTCTTGGGTGAGAGAGGGAAAGGTTTCCATTTTAAGTTTTTGACAGAGCTTTTCTCTCGAAGAAATTTAGTTAATTGTGGACACCGGTGTAAAATCCAGATACGTCCAAAAAAAAAAATCGGTATTTCGAATTAATGGAAAAAAGAAATCAAAATTTATATTTCGTTGCGAAAACCAGATATGTTCAAAAAAATTAAAATTCGATTTTTCGGCTTAATGGAAAAAAGAAATCAAAATTTATATTTCTGTGCGAAAACCAGATACCAACAACAAATATTCATTTCGATATTAAGATAAAACACTTGCCGTTTAAGTATGAGTTCGGGGCAATAACCACATAATTACTGGACAAATGTTGTTTTGAAAAAATGGAATGATCTGCTTTATACAACAGTGTCTCGTACTATACACCAGCTTCCGTTAGATCACTGAAGTTCAGTAACGTCAAGCGAGGTATTACCAAGTGTCCACGTAAGTTCGCTCCTTCGTGATGCTGGCTATTTTTCCGGCCCAATCCAGGCTGGGTGAGGTCAATATGGTTATCTGGTTTGTAAGTTTCCAGCAAATGGAGTGTAAAACTGTTTAGATATTAACCAAGACATGTTGATGGCTGAAAGTCAAATGAACTTTATTTGATACTAGCTGTTTGGCCCGTGCTTCGCTACGATATTTATATTGCTATCTTTTTTTTTTCAAGGACAATAGAAATTAGTGTGGGGGGGGTATTGGATTGTGTCCAGCCTGTATATTGCAACCTTTAACACCCAAGAATTAAACATTTCGCCAGGCGTCTTTGGGGCACGGACATTCTGACTTTTTAGTAAATTCAAAATATTATTTTCTCCTTTCTCGGGTTTGCAGAAAATGTCCTAAAATAAGCACTAAAAGGCCATCTAAAACTTCCTCGCTTTGAGTTGATATGTTGTCGCGACAAATTTTAAGATATCGGACCGTGAATGTTCGATTTTGTTGAAAAATTATAACTTTGGTCGTAATTCGAAAACGGCTTGACATATTTTAGTTCTGATAATTTTCCTGGGGTCGTAGATCATGATTTTGGGGGGTCCATTCCCATATCTGCTATCGTTTGGGCTGTGGTATTGTAACAGACAACCCCTCATATATAGGTACATACACACAAACTTCTGATTTATATATTATTGGTGAAACCGACCCCCAGAGTGAGCACCGCTTCCAGTTAGAAAATTCAATATTTTATTCAAAGATATTACTTTTTGTACTACGGAACACCTTTGTATTAAATTTCAGCTTTCTCGCTCATTCCGAAGTGGTACTTTTCAATTCCGATTTTTTGGGGGTGAAAACCGTCCAATTTTATATTTTTTATGGGGTCCTTATATACTGTTTGGGGGGGGGGGGATCAGTCAGTATACCAACTGGGCTTTGCGTTTTATAAGTATAGATATTTGCTTATAAGCTACTGGTCAAACACGCTCCTTTTTTTATTTTTTTAATAATATGTCAACCTATCTGGTGTTCTTATGATTCTTCCAAATCTGCTTCTGCGTCGTTCAGAAGTTGGTTCTAGTGCCACGTGTGAATCTTCATTCGTCTGCATGTTAGATGTCGCCTCCTCCCCATCCAGGGTACTTTCAAGGTCACTCAGGAAGTCATAAATAAGTTCCTCGCTCACACATTCATTTTCGCACAACTTTCTCAAGTACACTGAATTCCTTCTCAGCAGCCTTCCATCCTCAAACTTTATCACATACGACCTAAAATCCAACTTTTCCACTATTTCCCCTCTTTCCCACAATTTTGTTTTGATATTCCTCACTAACACATTCTCTCCCACAACAAACTCACCACACTGCTTTGCAATGTTGTACGACCTCACTTGATTATTCTTGTGATCTCTCATTTTACTTAGTGCATGAAGTGATGATTACAATCAATCTCAATGGAGACCTGCAACCCCAGTATATCCACCACAGCCTTCATGTGACCAGAGGAGTACACAATCTCCCCGAAAATACAACAGCCTAAATACACCCAATGCTGCCACCTATAACTAGTGGATCAGGTGTTCACGTTAGTGTTGCAGTCATTAACAGAAAAAATATCTTAATCAAATTAAAAAAAGTCAAATTCGAATTTCTCTTAACACCAGCCATCACATATCAAAATTTTACGTTTCTGCAACAAACCGCTAAAAAGATATAAATCATTTTCAAAAAACAAAATATTGGGGGTCCTCCCCCCAAAATGTTCGAAATCAAAAAGCCCTTAATACCAGCCATCACATATCAAAATTTTACGTTTCTGCAACAAACTGCTAAAAAGATAAAAATCATTTTCAAAAAACAATATTAGGCCCCCTGGGGCCCCGGGGGGGCCAAGGCCCCCAAAAACTATACAGCAAATTTCCCTCATATCCTAAACATGTATACCAAATTTCGTCAAAATCGGTTGAAAATTGTGGCTTGTATCGCGTAACAAACAAACATACATACACATATACAAGTTCATTTCGGGATGTATATGGGAGTCAAAAGTGGAGTTCACTAACATTCACAATAATAGGTGGCATGGACGTAAGGTGAATTAAAGTATCTAATGTTCAAGCATTATGTAAATGTATATTTCTTTGTGTTATTATGTCACAATTCTAGCGGGCATCATAGCATTACAAGATATTCTCAACAATCACTAAAATATCACTAAGCCTAAGCTACACTATAATATTACCACTTGGCGCTATTACCATAGCTACTCAATTGTCCTCAGGAGGCTGAGTTACCCCCAAGTACAACCAGACCAAGTAGAAAATTTGAAAAAATCTTTATCAAATTTTCGACCCCTCAAGGAATGATGCGTACTCTGCCACGGAGACGTCTTTGTTCAAGCATTATGCCGCTGATGTAATTAAAATAATGAACAAAGAGTGGCATTGTGTTCGGAGACAGGTTACCGGAACATGGCCTTTGAATTATTTCAAGGTTTACAATAAATGAATGTGCTCTTATTCTGTTGCAGGATGTCCTCGACGAATATGATGAAAAGAAGAAGCTACTAAAGATGAAAATTAAAGAAGTTGATCCCCAGTGTCTTAAATGGGTGCCTTATACACCTCCCTTGTCCAACCCTTCCTGAAACAGGTCTTCGGTAAGTTCAATGTCACCATTCTTTAATTCTAAGCGTAAATAAGAGTTATAGTTGGGATTGCGTGAGTTGAGCCAAAAATCGTTTGGTGATAAAAGTATGCCATGTATTGAAATGTAAAAGTGTCAGCGCTGCTTTTCCTCCTGTCCATGTTTGTATTCAGTGTCTCACTGACAATACCCTGGGACAATTTTGGTTTCTTATTTTTAATAATAAACCTTTGAAATCGTCACGAAAAAAAAAAAAAAATNAAAAAAAAAAAAAAAAAAAAAAAAAATACCCCCAGTCAAAATTTGATATACATTTCAAGGTAGGTACGTAGAATCCAAAAATCGAATAAAAAAATCCGTTTGTGTGCGCCGTACGGCGTGATGGGCACTTTTGTCACTTAGCGTTGACCAATTTGGATAAAATTTGGTATATAGGTCCCATCTGGGCTCTAATTATGCCCCGAATCAATACACCCTATGACGATTTTTGCCGCTTTTTAGCGGTTTTCAGTATTACTGTCTAAAAGGAGAATGGTAAGATTGGAAATTTGGTAGTCACGAGAACCCCCTCATTTTTTTCTGGGGGTAACCCCTCAATTATTTTTGCCAGAAAAATAATAAAGCCATGTGTCATATTGGCAGAGTTTTTTTCCTACTGCCGACGTCAACATTTCACTGGTCAAAGTAGAAAGATATGTATGTGCAAAAAAAAAAAAAAAAATCCTTTCAGTATCACTAACAGGCGTATGTGGGAAAGGTTTCGTCGCTTTTGATTTTAAAGTAATCCAATATAAAAAAAACTCTGCCAATGTGACACATGGGTTTATTATTTTTCTGGCAAAAAATAATGAACCTTTTTTTGCCCCCCCCCAAAAAAAATGGGGGCCAAAAAAATTGAGGGGGTGTTCTCGTGACGATTCCAAATCTGGGGCGTAATTAGACCCTAAATTTGACATACCTACTAAATTTGATGTTTCTGGCTCTTACCATTCTCTTTTTAGACAGGATTAATGAAAACCGCTTTAAAGCGATAAAAACCGCCAGCGGTATATTTGATTGAACTCAAAGCTAACTGAGACCCCAAATATGACATACATACAGAATTTCAAATCTCCAGCTCTTACCATTTTTCTTTTAGACAGCAATACTGAAAACCGCCAAAAAACGGCAAAAATCACTAAGGGTGTACTCGATTGCACCCAAACCTATATGGAACCTATATTCACAATTTCATCCAAAGCGGTCAACGCTAAATAGCAAAAGTGCCCATCACGGCGGACGGCGCGGCGGATAAACGGATTTTTTTTATTCGATTTTTGGATTCTACGACCTTGATACGTATAATAACAAATTTTGAGGGGGGGGTAATTTTTNGGTTTTTTTTTTTTTTCGTGACGATTCCAAAGGTTCATTGAAAATAATAAACCAAAATTCTGCCAATATGACACTTGATTATTTTATTTAGCTAAAAAAAATACCCCATCCCCCTAAAGTTATGGGGCATACTTATAGACCCTAACAGTCTTCATTTAGACAGGATTAATGAAAACTACAAAAAGCGGTAAAAACCTTCAGCGGTAAATTTGATTGCACCCAAAAGTTTCTAAGCTTACTGAGATCCCAAATATGACATACATGCCAAATTTCAAGTCTGAAGCCCTTATCATCCTCTTTTTAGACAGCAATACTGAAAACCGGTAAAAAANAGCGGTAAAAACCGTCAGGAGTATATTCGATTTCAACAAAAAGTATCATTTTGCATTTTATGCATAAAATTGATAAAAATATGCACCAAATTTCAAGTTCTTTATGCCNCCAAATTTCAAGTTCTTTAGCACTTATATTTTTTCTTTGAGCAGGATTCAAGGAAATCGCTCAAAATCGGCAAGAAGCCAACGGTTACAGTTATCGCTCATGGCACAAAACTGACATACATACCAAATTCCAAAGTTTCCAGCACTTACCTTTCTTGAGATATCTTGTTCAGAGGCAGACAGACAGACACACACACACACACGGACCAATGGCTGAACCTCGATATTTGGGCTCGGAAATAATCCCGCCCATTACAATACTTTCGTTTTTATAGGATAAGGAAAGTAAAAATACAAGGGGAAAAAACACAGAATGAGAAAGTAAGTACTAAAGGCCCAAGGGGAAAAAACAGAATGAGAAAGTAAGTACTAAAGGCCCAAGGGGGAAATACACAGAATGAGAAAGTAAGTACTAAAGGCCCAAGGGGGAAATACACAGAATGAGAAAGTAAGTACTAAAGGCCCAAGGGGAAAAAACACAGAATGAGAAAGTAAGTACTAAAGGCCCAAGGGGAAAAAACACAGAATGAGAAAGTAGGTACTAAAGGCCCAAGGGGAAAAAACACAGAATGAGAAAGTAAGTACTAAAGGCCCAAGGGGAAAAAACACAGAATGAGAAAGTAGGTACTAAAGGCCCAAGGGGAAAAAACACAGAATGAGAAAGTAAGTACTAAAGGCCCAAGGGGAAAAAACACAGAATGAGAAAGTAGGTACTAAAGGCCCAAGGGGAAAAAACACAGAATGAGAAAGTAAGTACTAAAGGCCCAAGGGGAAAAAACACAGAATGAGAAAGTAGGTACTAAAGGCCCAAGGGGAAAAAACACAGAATGAGAAAGTAAGTACTAAAGGCCCAAGGGGAAAAAACACAGAATGAGAAAGTAGGTACTAAAGGCCCAAGGGGAAAAAACACAGAATGAGAAAGTAAGTACTAAAGGCCCAAGGGGAAAAAACACAGAATGAGAAAGTAGGTACTAAAGGCCCAAGGGGAAAAAACACAGAATGAGAAAGTAGGTACTAAAGGCCCAAGGGGAAAAAACACAGAATGGGAAAGTAGGTACTAAAGGCCCAAGGGGGAAATACACAGAATGGGAAAGTAGGCACTAAAGGCCCAAGGGGGAAATACACAGAATGGGAAAGTAGGTACTAAAGGCCCAAGGGGGAAATACACAGAATGGGAAAGTGGGCACTAAAGGCCCAAGGGGGAAATGCACAGAATGGTAAAGTAGGTACTAAAGACCCAAGGGGGAAATGCACAGAATGAGAAAGTAGGTACTAAAGGCCCAAGGGGGAAATGCACAGAATGGGAAAGTAGGTACTAAAGGCCCATGGGGAAAATGAACCAATGGGAAAGTAGGTACTAAAGGCCCAAGGGGGAAATACACAGAATGGGAAAGTAGGTACTAAAGGCCCATGGGGAAAATGAACCAATGGGAAAGTAGGTACTAAAGGCCCAAGGGGAAAATGAACAAATGGGAAAGTAGGTACTAAAGGCCTGTGCCCGCAATGTGAATCTCATGGATCAGATTCAGCTTTTTGCGAAAGTTAAATTGTTTCTGAAAAAACATTTAAAAATTGAAGATTTCTGTTCAAATTGCACACTGAAGTCTACTCATAAAAGATAGGTACTGACCAGACAAACTCTGCATGGAGACCAGTGACGAAGAACAATGCAGAAATACCAAGAACCGCACGGACATTGACCAAATTAAATAACTGGTTTCTTGTATTTACAGACGTCGGAGCACCAGATCGGTGCGCCTTATGTACTCCTGATCTCGTCTGTAACAGATTTGGTTCTAATATTAATCAATGGAATTTGTGCTGAACATTTTGGTTTATTATTTTCAATAATGAATCTTTGGAATCGTCACCCCCCCCTTAAAATTTGATATTTTATATTTCAAGGTACGCAGAATCCGAAAATCGAATAAAAAAACCCGTTTGTACGCCGCGCCGTCCGCCGTGATGGGCACTTTTGCCACTTATAGCATTGACCGATTTGGATGAAATTTGGTATATAGGTCCGATCTGGGCTCTAATTATGTCCTGAAACTTGTGGGTGCAATAATCGAGTACACCCTTGGCGGTTTTTGCCACTTTTTAGCGGTTTTCAGTAAGCTAGAGAGAGATTTTGTATTTATATCATATTTGGGGCATGATGTGGAATAATTTGGAAGATTTTTGTATATCTCTGTTTCACTAGTACCTTCAGCCAACCTTATATTCGTTACCAGTTTGGAGAACTGGACCCACAGTGATCAGGCATTAGACACAATAAGGCTATAAGTTAGCCTTATCACATGTTTATCATCGAAGTAGCTCTTTCACAACAACATGTTCCATTTACTTATCACAAGGTCATGTGTGCCTACCAGGATCAGGAATTTGACACAATAAGGATATAAGTTAGCCTTATCACATGTTTATCATCGAAGTAGCTCTTTCACAACAACATGTTCCATTTACTTATCACAAGATCATGCGTGCCTACCAGGATCAGGAATGTGACACAATAAGGATATAAGTTAGCCTTATCACATGTTTATCATCGAAGTAGCTCTTTCACAACAACATGTTCCATTTACTTATCACGAGATCATGTGTGCCTACCAGGATCAGGCATTAGACACAATAAGGATATAAGTTAGCCTTATCACATGTTTATCATCGAAGTAGCTCTTTCAGAACAATATGGTCCATTTACTTATCACAAGATCATGTGTGCTGGTTGTCATCTAATCAGTAAATTGTGTAGCATAATTGTATCACTTTGGCAATGCTTTTATCGAAAGCAATCATTTTTACAACGTTGGCAATACATGAGTGAGAGAGGCCCGTAGGGGATTTACGAGTATTATAAGTTTCTTTTTAGGCAGTAATCATGAGTATCGGAAATAAAACGCCAAAGTATGATTTCTACGAGAAAAAAAATATTTCCAATTTCAAGCTATAGCTCTTCTCGTTTTCTCGATGGGCAGTACTCGTGAAAACCGCCAAAAATCGTCAAACCCCCGCAACTGTAGAGGGATTTCAGAAAAAAAACATTCTAAATTTCACGTTCCTAGACCATAACTTTATTGAGATATCTTGTTCATAGACTGAATCACACACGGACAAATGGATTAAACAGGGTTTTTGGCTCCGGGGGCCTCAAAGCGTGTTTGGCATTGAAAACTCTACATGAATATTTCAGTATGTGAGCCCAGGTGACACATGGGTTTATTATTTTACGTGTATTTTACTATTATTTTACTTCAATGAACGTAGAATCCAAAAATTGAATAAATCAAAGTCCGTTAATATATAGGTGACTGATAGTAACGAAAAGTTTCGGTGGACAATTGGACGCCAAATGGATACCTACATTAAGTGGCAAATGAGCCGTTCATGGCGTACGGGGGACACATTTTATTTTTATGATTTTTAGATTCTGCATACCTTCAAACTTCTCTAAATTTTGAGGCGGTCATTTTTTTTTTTGGTGCGATTCCAAAGAGATTATTGTTGAAAAAAATAAACCAAAAAAAAAAAAAAATCATGTGATTTGCCTCTAAAAAGCGGACAAATTGCCAAAAGTAGATTGGATTTCATACAAATGCTTAGTATTTCTTCCTTGACATAAAAATGACCAATCCCAACAAATATCGAAAATTTTACCTTGTGATTTTATATCCTGCCTTTTTTTCTCGTAAACACAAGAAGCAGTGCTCTCATGACGTCAGAATGAGTGCAAGAACATACTGCTAGTATCATGGAACAGCCGTATCTTAAATTGAAAACAGCTAAAATAAAATTCTCAGACTTGATACTGAAAGGTGTATGTATAGGGAGACATATCACATTCTCCAAGTATTACAGGTCACTCACCTCAATGTGGGAGGCTCAGGCCCGGACTTGAGTTGGGTCAGTTGCCAGATGTGGAAAGTGCCGTCTCGATGGGGATGAATAACAAATTACTTTTTTCTAAATATTGTAGAACTAGCTGCTTTACCCGTGCTTCGCTACGGGCTATAATAGCTGATAGAAGAATGAGGATAAATATGAATGTCCAAATCTGAAGAACAGATTTAAAAATAATAAATTAACTGCCCAAAGAAATAAAACTATTGGAAAGGGGTCTCGAAGCGCTTCCCAAACTTTTTTCTTCGCGACCTTCTTTTACTATTGTGATGGGGTTGCGGCTCTTTAGCATACCTAATGATGCGCACTAAGAAAGGGTTTTTAAATATTCGAACTGGGGTGCCTACCGCTTCCACTTCCAGGAAGGTTTCGTAGATCCCATTTGGGGGTATGTTAGATTAGGCAGTTCAGGGGCTATCATTTGATCAGATAAAATACACTTCGTGTGTTCGTGAAGATGTAAGAAATGAATTTATTTAGCTCTTATTTTCAACATTTTAATATTCCAACAGGCGCCCCAATTGGAATATTAAAAAATCCTTTCTTATTGCACATCTAAAACATAAAACGAACCTACATACCAAATTTCAGCCACCGGAAATGTACCGGTACGGAGTAACAGTGATGAAAAGGTGATAATATTTGATGGGCGCGCCCTTTACCCCCGTGGCTGGCGCCCCAGTTGGAATATTGAAAAATCCTTTCTTATTGCACATCTAGAACACAAAGCAAACCTACATACCAAATTTCAGCCACCGGAAATCTACCGGTACTGAGAAACAATGATGAAAGTTGATAATATTTGATCGACGCGCCCTTTACCCCCATGGCTGCCGCCCCAGTTGGAATATTGAAAAATCCTTTCTTATTGCACATCTAGAACACAAAGCAAACCTACATACCAAATTTCAGCCACCGGAAATGTACTGGTACGGAGAAACAGTGATGAAAAGTTGATTTTCATATGTAAACGCGACCCTTTTTCCCCCGCGGCGGGCGCCCCAATTCACGAAGTCCTAGCGTAAGACGAATAGTTTATGAAATACTGCGAATCAACTTTATGTATCCGAAGTCCTAGCGTAAGACGAATAGTTTATGAAATACTGCGAATCAGCTTTATGTATCCGAAGTCCTAGCGTAAGACGAATAGTTTATGAAAGACGGCGAATCAGCTATATGTATCCGAAGTCCTAGCGTAAAACGAATAGTTTATGAAAGATGGCGAATCAGCTATATGTATCCGAAGTCCTAGCGTAAGACGAACAGTTTATGAAAGATGGCGAATCAGCTATATGTATCCGAAGTCCTAGCGTAAGACGAATAGTTTATGAAAGATGGCGAATCAGCTATATGTATACGAAGTCCTGGCGTAAGACGAATAGTTTATGAAAGACGGCGAATCAGCTATATGTATCCGAAGTCCTAGTGTAAAACGAATAGTTAATGAAAGACGGCAAATCAGCTATATGTATCGGAAGTCCTAGCGTAAGACGAACAGTTTATGAAACACGGCGAATCAGCTATATGTATCCGAAGTCCTAGCGTAAGACGAATAGTTTATGAAAGACTGCGAATCAGCTATATGTATCCGAAGTCCTAGCGTAAGACGAATAGTTTATGAAAGACTGCGAATCAGCTATATGTATCCGAAGTCCTAGCGTAAGACGAATAGTTTATGAAAGACTGCGAATCAGCTATATGTATCCGAAGTCCTAGCGTAAGACGAATAGTTTATGAAAGACTGCGAATCAGCTATATGTATCCGAAGTCCTAGCGTAAGACGAATAGTTTATGAAAGACTGCGAATCAGCTATATGTATCCGAAGTCCTAGCGTAAGACGAATAGTTTATGAAAGACTGCGAATCAGCTATATGTATCCGAAGTCCTAGCGTAAGACGAATAGTTTATGAAAGACTGCGAATCAGCTATATGTATCCGAAGTCCTAGCGTAAGACGAATAGTTTATGAAAGACTGCGAATCAGCTATATGTATCCGAAGTCCTAGCGTAAGACGAATAGTTTATGAAAGACTGCGAATCAGCTATATGTATCCGAAGTCCTAGCGTAAGACGAATAGTTTATGAAAGACTGCGAATCAGCTATATGTATCCGAAGTCCTAGCGTAAGACGAATAGTTTATGAAAGACTGCGAATCAGCTATATGTATCCGAAGTCCTAGCGTAAGACGAATAGTTTATGAAAGACTGCGAATCAGCTATTTTTCGAACTTGACTTTTTTAGGTGGAATGTAAAAAACTCTTTATGGGTTCGGTGGTAGAAAATGCTCCTGACATTAAAACTCGCCTAGTGATAACCTTCCACTTGGAGAATTTTTTGGTGGGTTCCAACGGTTTCATTCGACTTGAAATATTGAACTCATTGGAAAATCGTAGGAATGACACCCTCCCTCCTCGAATTATGTTCTATGACCTCAGAAAAATTATCAGAATGTCCGTTTTCGAGTTGCGGCCAAATTTTGAGCGTGGTCTGATAATGAGCAGTGTGAACCTCCCAGCGTGGTCTGATAATGAGGAGTGTGCACCTCTCAGCGTGGCCTGATAATGAGCAGCGTGCACCTCTCAGCGTGGCCTGATAATGAGCAGTGTGCACCTCTCAGCGTGGCCTGATAATGAGCAGCGTGCACCTCTCAGCGTGGCCTGATAATGAGCACCTGATAATTAGTAGTGTGAACCTCCCAGCGTGGCCTGATAATGAGCAGTGTGCACCTCTCGGCGTGGCCTGATAATGAGCAGTGTGAAACTCTCAAGAGTGACCTGATAATTAGTAGTGTGAACCTCCCAGCGTGGCCTGATAATGAGTAGTGTGAACCTCCCAGCGTGGCCTGATAATGAGCAGTGTGAACCTCTCAGAGTGACCTGATAATTAGTAGTGTGAACCTTCCAGCGTGGCCTGATAATGAGTAGTGTGAACCTCTCAGCGTGGCCTGATAATGAGCAGTGTGCACCTCCCTGCGTGGTCTGATAATGAGCAGTGTGCATCTCTCAGCGTGGCCTGATAATGAGCAGTATGCACCTCTCAGCGTGGCCTGATAATGAGCAGTGTGCACCTCTCAGCGTAGCCTGATAATGAGCAGTGTGAACCTCCCAGCGTGGCCTGATAATTAGTAGTGTGAACCTCCCAGCGTGGCCTGATAATGAGCAGTGTGAAACTCTCAGCGTGGCCTGATAATTAGTAGTGTGAACCTCCCAGCGTGGCCTGATAATGAGCAGTGTGAAACTCTCAAGAGTGACCTGATAATTAGTAGTGTGAACCTCCCAGCGTGGCCTGATAATGAGTAGTGTGCACCTCTCAGCGTGGCCTGATAATGAGCAGTATGCACCTCTCAGCGTGGCCTGATAATGAGCAGTGTGAACCTCTCAGAGTGACCTGATAATTAGTACTGTGAACCTCTCAGCGTGGTCTGATAATGAGTCAGTATGCACCTCTGATAATGAGTTTGATGTGAACTAACCTTCCTACCTTGACCTCATCAAATCTAAATTTAATGACTTTAAAAATTGGCAATGTGGATTGTGGACTATCCGCTGGATCTTCCTTGTGCAGATTCTGCTGCACAAGATTCTCATTCCTATTCAGGTCAGTTACCTTCATTTGGTTTGGAGTATTGTCTGGAGTCTGCATGGTCAGGCATGGAATGTTTTCATTTTGTTTTCATTTGGTTTAGAGTATTGTCTGGAGTCTGCATGGTCAGGAATGGAATGTTTCCATTTGGTTTAGAGTATTGCCTGGAGTCTGCATGGTCAGGCATGGAATGTTTTCATTTGGTTTAGAGTATTGTCTGGAGTCTGCATTACAGGCTTTGGTCAGGCATGGAATGTTTTTTTTTTGTTGAGAATTTAGTTCGAAGCTTGCCTAACTTGAAATTTATAGTATACCATCAAAGAGGGCACACAAAATATCCTGCTGTACCAATGTGCCACAAATTCTAAGACGTTTGGTAGAAGTGGATACGATTTTTGTGGCTGGAACGGAATGCTTTTTCAGTTAGTCCTATATCAGTTACCCCACACTGAAAAAAACTCCTTAATATTAATTAATGGCATTTTTTCCTAAGGATCGCCTTTAAAAATGCTCGAAAAGAACGCATCGGCAGAATTTTCATGTAACAAATTATAATTCATATTAAAATTTTTAAGGAGTAGGTATATTAAATGTAAATAAGGAGCGTTCCTTGGAACAGCATGTTTTTCAGTACACGAATCAGCACATAAAATTTTGCTGATTAACTGATTTGTGGTCTTTCAAATCTAAAATATCCGCAACCTGAAAAATTGAAGTATTGTTATTAACCCTAGCATTGCCAAGGGGGGGGGGATACAAAGTACCCGCGTTTTAGCAAAATGCTTATAGTAATCAAACTGTGATACTTATTTTAATGAGACCTTTAATAATTGTCACAAACAATATTTTCCATCATAGTATATAAAAATATGTATGTTCTAAGCCTTCTAAGGGA
>JAAEEI010005819.1:1630-22657 GCA_012654025.1 Pachypsylla venusta
GATAAAAACTATGATGATGATTTGAACCTACGTTCTACTGTTTACCTGTCAGAGCGTCTTATCACTGCACCACCCACCCATACAATACAGCATGTCCCAAAATGACCGGTCACTCCTCCTTAAATTTTGAACGGTTTGGAATTTTTGAATTTGGAAAAGCTCTGGGGATAGGAAAAGGGCCATTGACCAATCGAATGGTTATAGTGGGATCCAGGTTCTACCTGCGGAAGTGACTTTTATTGGGAAAATAAGTGTTGATTTCTCAATAAATGTGATTTTCGAGGTCTAAACTGGATGCTACCATAATCGTTCGATTGGCCAGGACTCTTTTCCTATCCCTAGAGCATTTCAAGGTGGTTAACGAAGGTGGGGGGCAGGTTCCGGTCATTCTGGGACACGCTGTATTCTCAAGCATAAGAAACACTCTTCCAACTGAAAGAGATCACACTGCCAGATGAGTAATTGAAGGTTCCATTAAGTAGAAACATAACTAGTGGAACAATATGGTCGTTAGTATTGTAGTCATTAATAGAAAGAAATATCTTAACCAAATAAAAAAAAGAAAAAATTGGGGACCCTCTCCGCCGGGGGAGGAGGGGCCCCAAGTTCTTCAAAATCGAAAAGACCTTAACACCAGCCATCACATATCAAAATTTTACGTTTCTGCAACAAACCGCTAAAAAGATAAAAATCATTTTCAAAAAACAAAATATTGGGGGCCCTCCTCCCGGGAGGCAGGACCCCCAAAATGTTCAAAATCGAAGAGCCCTTAACACCAGCCATCACATATCAAAATTTTACGTTTCTGCAATAAACCGCTAAAAAGATAAAAATCATTTTCAAAAAACAAAATATTGGGGGCCCTCCTCCCGGGAGGCAGGACCCCCAAAATGTTCAAAATCGAAGAGCCCTTAACACCAGCCATCACATATCAAAATTTTACGTTTCTGCAACAAACCGCTAAAAAGATAAAAATCATTTTCAAAAGACACAATATTGGGCCCCCAAAAACTATGCAGCAAATTTCCTTCATACCCTAAACATGTATACCAAATTTCGTCAAAATCGGATGAAAATTGCGGCCTGTATGGCGAAACAAACAAACATACATACACACATACATATACAAGTGCATTCCGAGATGTAGGTATGTGGGAGTCAAAAGTGGAGTTCACTAACGTTCACAAAATTCCTGATCAAAAACTATAATATTATTGTTACCAGAAGTAAACACAATTAAACAAGGGCGTAGCCAGCATCTGGCCTACGGGGGGGGGCAGCTGAGATCTTCATGTCGGGAGGGGGGGGGGGGTCGATAAAGTAAATCGNAGTGGTAACTGATGATTCAGTTTTTGGGGAGGGGCAACCCCAGGGCCTGAGCAACTGGTTGATGATCCCTGGATAGTTACAAGTATCAGTAACGTCCCAGGAAGTAGTGTGGTAACATTTTAATACCACATGAACAACAACTGCAATCTCCCAATGGAGAAACGATTGTTATTGAGATCTCGGAAAAACGCTACCTCCTTGTGGGGGCAGCACCACGACACTTCAGGAGGCACCGCTAGAAGTGACAGCATGCGAGCCGCTAGTGATTGCAGCGAGACAAGAAGAACTGAAAGAACTAGTCGGAATAGTGGAACAGTTCACCAGAGACATAATATGTATGTAGTTCGGGCTTGACAAATACAAGGTGATAAATATCGATAAAGGAAAGTGCCAAACCGGCGAAATTCAACATCTCGGTCATTTTTCGTTATATCCTTTAGTTTGCCCAGAAAAAAAATACAATAAGAACCGCTAAAAAGCGTCATTTTTGGAGGTAACTTGCTCCCACTTGAACTTTCGATTTTTTCCTTCCTTACTACGCACCTACATACTAAACGGGACCTGGGTGCCAAATTTCAAGTTTATATGTTTAGCCATCGTGGAGCTACGTTGATTATCAGTCAGTCAGTCAATATGTCAGTATACCAACTGGGCTTTGCGTTTTATAAGTATAGATTGTAAGGTGCATTACAACCACCATCAACAACACAAACAACATCGATAACAAATATCAACAGCCAGGCCCGTCTCCAGGATTTTATTTCGGGGGGGGNGGGGGGGGGGGGTCAAGTAAAGTGAGCTTTACCTTAGAGGGATTATAAGAAGATATAATAGCAAATTATCAATGTTATACTGATATACCTAGAGTATTTTAGAACATCTCATGGCTAATTAGGGATCAACTCTTTACGGGAAAAAAAACTTTATCAACAAGGAATCGCCAATCAAAATCTATCTGGATGGGGGGGGGGGGCGCGTTCATCTTAACGCTGATATTGATAAATTTATCTGATTTCCCGTGATTCGCTACGGTTATGAAATTCAACAACAATCTTGAGAAGTTTGTATTTTTAGTGAAACAGACCCCAGGAAAAGCATTGTTCCTATTTAGAAAATTCAATATTTTACTCAAGGAAATTACTTTTTGCAGTGCGGATCACCTTCGTATTAAATTGCATCTTTCTCGCTCATCCCGAAGTGATACTTCTTAATTATGAATTTTTGGTGGAACCGACCCAGAGTGAGCACCGCTCCTATTTAAAAAAATTCAATATTTTATTCAAGGATATCAATTTTTGTACTGCGGAACGCCTTTGTATCGAATTTCAGCTTTCTGGATCATCCCGAAGTGGTACTTATGAATTCCGATTATTTGGAGGAGAAAACCGTCAATAAATCGGAAAAAAACCGGAAAATTTCAAATTTTATATTTTTTATGGTGTCCCTATATACTATTTGGGGGGTCCATTCTCGGTCATTTTTCGTTATTTCCTTTAGTTTGCCCAGAAAAAAAAATACAAAAAAAACCCCCCGCTAGAAACGTCATTTTTGGCGGTAACTTACTCCCATTTGAACTTTCGATTTTTTCCTTTCTTATTACGCACCTTCATACTAAAATGGATCGTGGAGCTACGTTGATTATCAGTCATTCAGTATACCTACTGGGCTTTGCGTTTTGTAAGTATAGATAAAAAATTTGTTCCTCTTATGAAGTTCGCCGATCCCTAAAAACTTGCATCAATTCGGCTAAACTGTTTCTCCATTGGGGCCTTGTACCGAATCTGTTGACAAGTGGTACTTTTCAACGGATGCTAAATCAGCGTATGTTGAACAGACACATAATTATATTATGAAAATCAGTAAAAGAATTTTTTTTTTTAAAAAAATAGAAATTTATATATTTTTGTTTGTTTAAAACCTGGCAGCCGAATGAAGTCGAAATTTCAAGGGGGAAAAATTAAAGATTTTCAAAATTTCCGGGGGGTGGGGGGTGGGTTGAACCCTTAAAAACCTGTCCTAGATACGAGCCTGACAACTTGATATCAACATGGAATGCAAAATAATAAAAATAATTAATATAATCTCTGCGGATAAAAGAGAAGCTAATAGAATAATTTACACAATTCTCTGATAAGAAGAACTCCAATAAAAGGAAGAAGAAAATAAAGGAGGAAGTGTCAACACAAAGGAACTGATATGCTATAGGACCCTTCCTATGACATTCTGATTCGAATATATAAATATCGAAAGAAAATATCGATATTTATCGATATGGATAATATCGCAACAAGCCCGATCTCCAATACCAGCGGATCAGAAAACTGCTGACCCCATTATCGACGATTCTTAAAAGACTGAGCTGGATATTAATCAATAAACATGACATAGCTTCGAACAGTTCCAACTTCTCCCCCCCTATTTATATCTTACTTAATCGCGACTCTCCTGACCCTATATTACGCATTGGTTTTTCATTTCACCTCTCGTAAACCTCTTAATATTGTCTTCTTCTTATTTCAGAAAAAATATTTCTTTTCTCTCGAGATTCTTCTATTTCGAATCTTGTGCCGAGAGGGGATGGAGTTGGATTTGAACCAACAATCTCCTGGTTACGAATCTCTCGCCTTTGTCAACTGAAATAGATTGACCACAAGGGTAACAGAGAGAGAAAGTAATGGACCCCACTAAAACCATAGGCTGAGACCTCAGGGAAATGAATTATGAATTAGGGATGGGTTAGTCATCCACGAGTCGAGTCATGAGTCGACTCATGTTTTTGAAATGAGTCGACTCATCAAAGGGTCGTCTTACGAGTACCTTTTTTTTTTTTTTTTTTTGAAAATGCACAAAGAGATTGAGCTCTATGAGAGCTCGTGATGTTTTCTTCTTTTGAACCGTCTATATAGGTTGCCAACCTCGAGGTAATGGACGGCCTCAGGGTTGACACTTGACGTGATCTCGGAGACCTTCTTGGTGGAAAGAGGCATTTTTTTAATCGAATGTACCAAGAAGCATTGACTTTGGGTCTCAAAACATTATTCCGAAATCTTTCTATTATTTACCTATTAGAATCACTGGAACAGCCTCAGAGCTGGATACCGCATTAGGTCCATAAAAGTTTTACAACCTTATTATAAAACAGAAGCTTGATTTCGATGTTTCAGGCTAATACAGTTATATTATTATTATTGGTAATCATAAAATCAGCAAATTAAATTTTTCCGATTGTTTATTGATTACTGAACGAAAATTATGTTTTTTTTTTCTGATAACGATTAATTGCGATATCTTTTTAATGTATTCACCGAAGTTGGGGACGTTTATTTGGTAGATACCACTTCTGTCAAATGGTTTTATTATGTCTTTCTGACCAAATAAGTTGTTTTTAAAATTAGCACTCGAAAAGAGTCGAGATCGATAGTCGACTCATGTAAGTGAGTCGAAAATCCCATCCCTATTATGAATACTCAAAAATGTCAAAACTTTGACTTATGGCTCATTTTTTTTTTTTTTTTTTTTTTTTTTTTTTTTTTTTCTTTAATTACCTACTAAATAGCATGAAGAATGTATCCAAAATGTGGAAAAAATAAGTTTTTTTTTAAAAAAATGAAACGTGCCGATAGGAAAAAATTAAATGGCGATAATGCAATATATCGATACCAATACTCATGAGTAGTATCAAAAGAATGGTGTCGATAATCGATAAATCGATATTAATCCAGCAAGTTACACCCAACCAGTATACTGTATCCGCGTATGCAGCCAACAAATGCTTGATGTTCTCCTCGATACGTAATTTGGCATGCATGTCAGTTTTATGCCATAAACGCCAAAATTAGCTTTTGGTGGAAATCGAATATGCCGTTGACGATTTTATGTCGCTTTTTAGCGGTTTTCGCATATTTTGCTTAAAATGAGAACGGTAATAGCTAGAACTATAAACAGTGCCTATTCATATCAATTTCATACAACAAATTGAAAAATACAACTTAGGTTGAAATGTAATATATTGTTGGCCGTCAATTAGCGGTTCAAGGCCCCTTTTTGGCGGTTCCGCCTATAAACAGAATGGAAAAAGCAAAGAGCTAGGACTTGAAATTTGGTGCCAATTCATATCAAATTCATACAAGAATACAACTTAGGTTAAAGAGTAATATATTGTTGGCTGCTAATTAACGGTTGAATGCCGCTTTTTTGCGGTTTCACCTAAAACCAGAATGGAAAGAGCTAGAACTTAAAATTTGGTGCCAACTCATATCAATCCCTACTAATATTATAAATGCGAAAGTAACTCTGTCTGTCTGTATGTATGTATGTATGTTACGCTTTCACGCTTAAACTACTGAACCGTTTTTGATGAAATTTGGTATGGAGATAGACTAAACTTTAGGAAAGGACATAGGCTACTCTTTATCGCGAAAAAAAGGGGTTGAAACTATAAACGGCCATGCCTATAAGGCGCCAAGCGAAGCGGGCGTATCCTGCTAGTTTCATATAAGAAATTGAAAAGTACAACTTAGTTTGAAGTGTAATATATCAAAAAGTGTGGACTTCAAAACGTGTTTTGGCATTGAAAACTCGACATCGAAAATTTTCAGCCCATTACAATATTTTTTTTTTTATATAGATAAGAAAAGTCGTGTGATGTTCACAGCAGATTTTTATTATATCAAAAATTGTATGATGCCTCAATTAAAAAAACCAATAATCCTAGCAACAGTGAGTGGGACTTGAACTGCAAACCTCCAGATTAAATACCTTGGTACGTGGTATTAGAGATGTGATTTATGAGTCTTTTGAGTGATTAGATCACTAATGAATCACTCAGTAAAATGATCTAATCATTTTCATTAATCACTCAATGAGTCACTAATGCCATGATAGCTCATATACCTAATCAAATAGATCATAAGTCGTGAGCCATGACGTCATTAATCATTTTCATTACAATCAATTGAATGATTTTTTTCCATTCTCTTTTGTGCGAGCTTTCTTGCATTACGAACCATCGATCAAAGAGGAGAAGAAGAAACAAAACAACACACAAGATATAACCTTGAAGTAGCCAATAGGATCATTCCATAATCAACACACGAAGAGACCACACATACCTGTCTCATTCTATTTCACTTGCCTACAGCTGCTCTCTCTCACTCTGCATTTTTATTTATTTTTATTTCTCTGTTCTTACCTACAGAGTCTACCTACTAGGTACTTGTTTCTTTCTCTGTATACTCATGGTTCTACCTACATAGTCTACCTACTAGGTAGACTATGATTGTGATCTATTCAGGTTGTAATTGTGATTCATGAGTCAAAGGATCAGCAAAGTGATTTGGCTCAATTGATCTAATCAATACTCATGACGCATCTCTACATGGTATCTGCTTATTTCTCTGCACAGCAAAGGGAATATCTGTTTTTAAAGAAGCCTTAATTTTCAGGTTGCAAAATTAAAATAGGATTTTTTAAATTTTTACTCTTTATCTTCTCCATATACGAAGTACCTATAGGTAAGTAAAATATTTTATTAATGAAAAATTTTGATGTCTTTTTTTTTTTTTTTTTTTTTTTTTTTTTTTTTTTTTGCTTTTCTGGATGAAAATCGGGTCCTAGAAAACATGTGTCCGTCCGCAGAAATCTTGTTAGCGCATATACAGCCTTTATTATTGGTTCGATTTTGATGATATTTCGCCACAATATTCCTTGAGGCCCTCTGGGTCAAAAAGGGGTCATTTTTGGGTGACACTCTACAAACCAAACGGCATGCCTGATTTGAAACAAACACCCTCTGTAATATATCATCGGCAAATTTTGGATCTCATGGGACTATCTTCATCTGGGAGGGGCCTTAAAAGGCACCAAACCTCAAATTTGGGTCATTTCTCTAAAATATCAAGCTAATTTTCATGAAATTTAAATTTCACATAAGTTATATTAAAAGTTAGACAATAATAAGATAATGGTTCCCTGAAACTTTACAGATAAAGTTTAAAGTATCTGCTAGACACACGCGCAACAAAGATCTTCTCAATATTCAATATTGGGCAGAACGGGCCAATACCTAGAATGCTCAGAGTGGGCAACATCGCCAGTGGTGAAGGGCTGGGCTACTTTCATCAAGCAGTCGAGAGAGTTCCAGAGGTTTTGGCTGAGAATCAATATATATAAGCCTGACTGTCGTGCGTGTCATACCTTTGTTTTATTATTACTGTTTTTTACTTTCCTTATCCTATAAAAAGGAAATTATTGTAATGGGCTCAAATTTTCCAAGTCAAGTTTTCAATGCCAAAACATATTTTGGGGTCCCCAGATCCCAAATCGCGAGTTTCAGCCATTGGTCCGTGTGTGTGTCTGTCTGTCGGTCCGTCTGCCTGTGAACAAGATATCTCAAGAATGGCAAGTGCTAGAGACTTGAAATTTAGTATGCATGTTTTAGCGGTTTTTGCATATCCTGCCTAAAACCAGAATGGAAAAAGCTAGAACTTGAAATTTGGTGTCAATTCATATCAATTTCATATAAGAAATTGAAAAATACAACTTAGGTTCAAGTGTAATATATCAAGAAGTGTAATATATAATTGTGTTTCCGCTCTGGGGACTTCAAAATGTGTGACAATACTTTCTTTCCTTTTTATAGATAAGGAAAGTCGTGTGATGTTCACACCAGATTTTTATCTCATGTATCTTGTACACTGTTTTTATGAGCTAGGTAAACAACCCATCAATTTATCACAAAAAAATTAAAAATAAAATACTTGTGTTAGATATCATATTTGTTGAAAAACTTACATGCAAGCAAAACTCATGGAAACTGAAAAGGGAACATCTAATTGAAAAAACAACATTGAAAACTTTCCAGAAGCACCACGTAGGTGTACGAACCTACGTATTGCTGGCTTTTTCCGGCCCAGCCCAGGCTGGGTAAGTTCAATGTGGGTAACTGGTTTGTAAATATCCACATAATCAATATTTATGAAACTTATTATTATTTTTTTTTTTTGTCTAAATGGGACCAATATATACGCACTTAACTCCATTAGACCATCGACAATCCTTGAAACCCTGTATCTTGGGACCTATTAAGGCTACCGAGCTGCAATTGTATTCAAATTGTAGCTCATATTAATGGCTCCAAAATAACTTTAGGTCTTTATTTCTGTCTGATTCACGGTGTAAGAGAGACTTTTTTCAAAAAACTGAAATATAGGTATAAAAAAAAATTACTTTTTCGACCTCAGTGCACAAGTCTTTCAAAATTAGCAAACCTGGTTTTACACCTCCCGATTTCTTCTGTTTTTCCACATCACCCAGGAGGTAATAGAACGGATCCATTCTGTTAGTTTATGGGATCCTTTCCTTTGTAGGAAACAGGATCACATAATCATCCGAATAAATATAGTTCGAATAGTCTCTTACATAATTACAACCTAATTAGTAAGCAATGAACTTCAAATTATGAGGAAAAAAAATAATAAAATAATTAGCGGCTAACAATATATTAGACTTCAAACTACGTTGTATTTTTCAATTTCTTGTATGAAATAGATATGAATAGGCACCAAATTTAAAGTTCTAGCTCTTTCCATTCTGGTTTTAGGCCGAATCGCCAAAAAGCGGCCTTCAACCACTAATTAGCGGCCAACAATATATTTCACTTCAACCTAAGTTGTATTTTTCAATTTATTGTATGAAATTGATATGAATAGGGTTTAAAGGTCTAGCTACTGCCTTTCTTATTTTAAGCAGGATATGGGAAAACTGCTAAAAAGCGGCATAAAACCTCCAACGGTATATTCAATTACCACGAAAAGCTTATTTTGCCGTTCGTGGCATAAAACTGACATACATACCAAATTTCAAGTCTCTAACACTTACCGTTCTTGAGATATCTTGTCCACAGACAGACACACACACGGACCAATGGCTGAAACTCAAGATTCGAGCTCTGGGGATCCCAAAACTTGTTTTGGCATTGAAAACTCGACATCGAAAATTTCAGCCCATTACAATATTTTCCTTTTTATAGGATAACTAGCAGGATACGCCCGCCTCGCTTGGCGCCTTATAGAGTTTAATCAATATGGAAGACTGTGACAAACCGGTTATTTAAATAACAGGTTGTCAGAGATGAATGGACTATGACCCATTTGGAAAAATATCATTCTATTGAAAGAAATGAATAAAGAAAATCAGGGATTTTTTTCGGGGGGGGGGGTCCGAAGGATTGACAGCCAAGCCAGGACTATCACCTGAAAATTATGATTATGAAAGGTGATTTTGCTATTGTTGTTGTTGCTGTTGTTGATGTTGTTCTTGTTATCTTGTTGTTGATGTTTTTTTTTATTTTATTTAAAAAAATAACTTTATTAATAACAATAAATAAATTATTAAACATTAAACCTCCTAAACTAAGTTTAACTTATCCGATTGTTTTTTTTTTTTTTTTTTAATTTGGCTTAACGTCTCTTTAACATCTATTGGTCATTCAAGACGGGGGTTTTACCCTCCATTCGCTAGAAACTTGCAAACCAGCTACCCTCATTGACCTCACCCAGATTAGGTATGGTCGGAAAAATGAGACAACGATAAGTGTGTGTTCCCAAGCGGTCACCCATCCAAGTACTGACCACGTCCGACGTTGCTTAAATTCAGTGATCTGACGGGAACTGGTGTATTCAAAGTGGTATGATCGTTGGCTAAGGGATACACCTTACAATATTACATCATGCATTAAAAAAAAATAATGAAATTTCGGGGTGGGGGGGGTCAGGACCCCATTGACCCCCCTGGGGTACGGTCTTGAAGAAAAGGAAAAAGCAATTAGACTACTTGTCATATGTTATGTACAAAAAAAAAAAAAAGCATATGTCCATTATAAAATTACTGGGGAGTGGTTGCCTGTGTACTCATTCGAATCTTCTGACAGATTCTGTTCAGTGTTCTCCAAATTTTCATTGAAAAGATGATGGCCACATTTCTCAAAATCATTTTCTCAATCGTCATTTTTTCGTCACTCTATCTGAGTAGTAAGTAAAGCTTTCTTTAACATCAATTCTAGATGGTCATGGTCACCCACTAAGAAAAACGTTGCTCAACGTTACTTACCTTCAAAGATCTTACGGTCTCGTGTATTCAACGAGCTAATATTGATGCTGGCTTAATTTAATTTGTAAATGTATATTTCTTTGTGTTATTATGTCACAATGTTTGTGGGCATCATAGCATTCGTATATTCGTATATTCGTGAGCTAGATTCCTCTTTGGGGCTGAATGAGCCCCTGCACCTAAGCCTCAATTGGGCTTTTTGTGCTTGGAAGGTAGCCTGTTTTCCTAGTCAAGGCCAAATAACCGAGCTAGCTTGGTCAGCCTTTTGACTAGGTGTTTTTCGTGGATGTCGAGTCTGGGTTGCAGCTGTCCCATGCTCAGTCTCCATGCTAGTAGGGAGTTGCAGTCAAAGATGACATGAGAGGCAGTTTCCTCGTCCTCCCCACAGAGTCTACACGTANGCGGGCGGAGCGCTGTCGCGTTTCTCAATGTGATAAATAACACAAGGTGTAAATTCTTGTAAATACAAGTGATTCAATTTATAATGATAAGAAGTATATTTCGTTGATATTGTGAGGCGCCGAGATATAATTACAAGGGAGTTTGGAATACGGAGAAGTCTTTTAAGTATCGGAAATGCGCAAAAATTTGGGTCATTTGATTCTGAAAGATGAAGCAAAAATTTGGGTCATTTGATTCTGAAAGATGAAGCAAGAATTTTGATCATTTGATTCTGAAAGATAAAGCAAGGATTTTGGTCATTTGATTCTGAAAGATAAAGCAAGAATTTTGGTCATTTGATTCTGAAAGATGAAGCAAGAATTTTGATCATTTGATTCTGAAAGATGAAGCAAGAATTTTGGTCATTTGATTCTGAAAGATGAAGTAAGAATTTTGGTCATTTGATTCTGAAAGATGAAGCAAGAATTTTGGTCATTTGATTCTGAAAGATGAAGCAAGAATTTTGGTCATTTGATTCTGAAAGATGAAGTCCTTGAACCCACACCCTACTGTTTACCGGTCAGCTCGTCTTACCACTGCACCACCAACACATATTTTATCATTATGGTGGATTGGAGATGGAAATTTTCTATTCTACCCTTAATAATTTCATTATTATTCCCTTAATATTCCAAAAAAATTGGTCACTCTGTAATTCTACCCAATAGATTTCCACGTGAATATGACTATTCACGTGGAAAGGTTTATAATAATAGTCCTTATTTATTACTGCCCGAATAGGACTGAACAGTCCCGAGGCAGTTCTTTTTGTGGTGCTATTATTACGTGACAAAATATCTCAAATTTATGATAGTAAAATTCCATGGATTGGCTGGGTTTGAACCCACGACCTACTGTTTACCAGTCAGAACGTCTTACCACTACACCACCAACCCATATAATATAGTTTTAGTTAAAACTTGAACCCAAAACTTTGAAGTCAACATTATAAAATCATTCAGCTTAAAAATATCGAACAATATTCCCCTAAAAGTATATTGAGTACACCAATCATAAGATTATTTAAACTCTAAGAATAATTCCTTTAACCTCTTCGGTTCATCTTTAAAATTAAATCTGTCAAAAATTCAATTTCAATCATTCAAAATATTGATTCTTATTTTGGCATCTGACATCTGATAGTTTCTTTCAAAGATCAATATCCGATAAGCGTGCACAATCTCAAATTGATTTCTTTTGTACAATTTCAATGCAAAGGATTTCTATTAAGAATTTCTTGTTTTGACTTTTTTTTATTTTTTGAATAGAAAATCTCTTGATACCTCTTGAACACCTTTGGGATTTGATATCATACAGCGTGTCTCTATGTGTAACTATTTCATATTGAACAAATCTTATTTTAATATCACTCTGTCCCAATTCTCTTTGGGGTCGGCGCTGTTTTCCTTAATTCCACCAGGCCAAAACATTTTGTTCGGTGCCTACTCGCTCTATATAGCTGTACCCTTTCCTGGCATGGTAACCCTCGCTTTCTCCTCACAATATCTATGCGTATATATTGCATTTTGCTTTTATATATTTTTCAGAAAAAAAATTAATTCTAAAAAAAAAATAGGAACTTTCGTTATTAATCAACCATGCAATCAATATTTTTTTATGCTAGAGAACTGTAAACTTTGACCATTTGTGTTAAATACAATTTTAAAATTAGTGGAGAAATGAGTATTCAAAATTAGTGGAGATGCTTATTTAAAAAAAAAAAAAAAAAAAATAGANATTAGTGGAGATGCCTAAGTTTTTTTAAAAATTAGTGGAGATGCCTAAGTTTTTTTAAAAATTAGTGGAGATGCCTAAGTTTTTTTAAAAATTAGTGGAGATGCCTAAGTTTTTTTTTATAAAATTAGTGGAGATGCCTAAATTTTTTTAAAAAAATTAGTGGAGAGCCTGAGTTCCATATATTTTACATTACATCCTGTATACAGTATTGCAATGTCTATTGTAATCTATTTGTCTATTGTAACAAATATTTAAATAAAATCAAATTAGTTTTACTTAATGTAGACTGTTTTGATTAGATATATACATTTTGGTTTTATTTATTTTTTCTATTCTTGTGGGAGAAATGGTCAAACACTACGTATTGTTATATTTTAAGCAAAGAAAAATGTTATGTTTTGTGAGAAGAAAAACAAATTTTAAATACACAAACATATAATAGATATATTTGAGATTTCAAATTAATGAATATCAATAGATACTTCACAGTTAAAAGTCATAGAGAGAGATAGTAAGAATGATTCAGTGATTTCTATTGTACAAAGCTTTATGTTTATCATTGCAAAATTTAGTGAGCCTTGAAGATGAGAAATAACTACAAAAAAAATTCACTAGTTTCGCAAGTATTGACAGAAAGAGAGTTTTAAGGAGAATCCACACTACACACTTAAGAATCTATGGAAGGTAGAGATGGCAGAGATTAGGTACACACAGAAAATGAGACAAAATAAATATATAACCTAACTACTTTTTTTAAAAAAAAATTTGGCTTAACTTCTCTTTAACTTCTATTAGTCATTCAAGACGGGGGTTTTACCCTCCATTCGCTGAAAACTTGCAAACCAGCTACCCANTAAGGAGAATCCAAACTACACACTTAAGAATCTATGGAAGGTAGAGATGGCAGAGATTAGGTACACACAGATAATGAAACAAAATATATAACCTAACTACTTTTTTTTTTTTTTAATTTGGCTTAACTTCTCTTTAACTTCTATTAGTCATTCAAGACGGGGGTTTTACCCTCCATTCGCTGAAAACTTGCGAACCAGCTACCCATATTGACCTCACCCAGTCTGTGTTGGGCCGGAAAAAAGAGTCAAGCGGTTACCCATCCAAGTACTGACCACGCCCGACGTTGCTTAACTTCAGTGATCTGAAGGGAACTGGTGTATTCAACGTGGTTTGATCTTTGGCTAAACTAATTACTCAAATTTAACCCCATGTCTTCGCGGTACAATTTTTTTTCTTCTTTCTTTCTTTGTGTTATTATGTCACAATGTTTGTGGGCATCATAACATTAAAAGGTATTCTCAACATTCACTCCAATATCACTAAGCCCAAGCTACACTTTAACAATTTTTACCTTATAATGCTACCACTTGGCGCTATTACCATAGCTTCCCAATTGTCCTCAGGAGGCTGAATTACCCCCAAACACAACCAGACCAAGTAGAAAATTTGAAAAAAACCTTTATCAAATTTTCGACCCGTCCAGCAATCGAACCCTGAACCTCCTTGGTGCAAGCCAAGAGTGATGCGCACTCTGCCACGGAGATGTCGGCTTAATTTAATTTCACTTTACAGTAAATTCAAAATATACATTTTCAAACCACATATATAGTATATGTCTCAGAAGTCCTGACTTGTGTAGTGATGGCCAAAAAACCCGCAGCTGCGGTGGGCGGTTTTCATATTTCAAAAATTTCATCGCACTACAAGATATACACAAAATACTGTATAATTTTAAGGTGTATAAATCCCATCTCGACTCTAATTTTGCCCCGAAACTTTTGGGTGCTTTTTTTGATTTTTTTAGGTTTTCAGTATTGCTGTCTGAAAAGTTAATCGTAAGAGCTAGAGACTTGAAATTTGGTATGTATATATGTCATATTTGGGGTCTCAGTAAGCTCCGAATATTTTAGGTACCATCGAATACACCCTTGGCGGTTTTGGCCGCTTTTTAGCGGTTTTCAGTATAAACCTCTAAAAAGAGAATGGTATATCAAAAAAAGAGACTTGAAATTTGGTATACATGTCATATTTGGGTTCTGAGTAAGCTTCGAAACTTTTAGGTGCAATCAAATATACCGCCGGCAGTTTTTACCGCTTTTTTAGCGGTTTTCAATATTAATGTCTAAAAAGATAATGGTATAAGAGCCAGAGACTTGAAATTAAGTATGTATGTCATATTTGGGGTCTCAGTAAGCTTCGAAACTTTTGTGTGCAATGAAATATACAGCTGGCGGTTTTTACCGATTTTTATTAATATCGTAAAAGAAAATGGTAAGAGCCAGAAATTGAAAATTTGGTATGTACTTCAAATTCAGGGTCTAATTACGCCCCAGATTTATTTTGGAGGGGTGTATTTTTTAGCCAGTAAAATAATAAACCCATGTGTCACATTGGCAGAGTTTTGATATGAACATCTTTCAACTATTTTTTTCATTTTGAAAAGTATTAGCTAGGAGCCCTGTAATAGATATTATTGCTATCGCTTTTGTTTTTCCTCTGCTAATAGATTTGCACTTACAGTAGAATCTCGATTATTTCCACATCGATTAATTTACTCCGAAAATCCGTGTTTTTCTTCTTTTTTGGGCACCATTAAAGAATTTTTTTTTTTAAAAAAAAAGAAAAAAAAATTTTTCAATTGTGGTTCAGAAGAAGAAAAAATGGATAGGTGTTTTTCTTCTTTTTTGGGCACCATTAAAGAATTTTTTTTTTTAAAAAAAAAAGAAAAAAAATTTTTTCAATTGTGGTTCAGAAGAAGAAAAAATGGATAGGTATTAAAACCGTATTTTTTGAGATTTTCAAATTTGCATTAAAATTTCAAATAGGAGGGTTCCTATTTGAAAAAATCAAAATTTTCCACTCTTTTCATTGTATTATATGGAACTTCGATTAAATCACTTTTTATACATAACCTCGATTATTTCAGCTATAATCCCCGGTCCTAATTAGGTGAAATAAACGAGGTTCCAATGTCAACATTCTTTTATTTCGCACCGCGGTGCATGTGGTGCTGTGCCGTTCGTAATTCCTGCGGTGCGCGGTTTTAGCTCTCCACCGCACCGTCCCGTTTTGACGCCGGGCCCGATTCTTTACATTTCACCGCACCGCACTTTGCGGTGCGGTGCGGTTCGGAGCCAAAAACTGCACCACACCGCAGCCATCCCTACTTCTGAGACATACTGTATATGGACAGTGGACAACATCTTATATGACACGTTGAATATATCAGTTCTCGTAAGATCTCTGAAGTTAAGCAATATCCAGCAAGGTTTTACATAGCCGGTAACCACTTAGGTTCGTGCCCTCGTAATGCTGGCTGTTTTTCCGGTCCAACTAAAGGATGGTTGAGGTCAATGTGGGTAGCTGGTTTGTTAGTTTCCAGCAAATGGTAAACTAACAATCCCCGTTTCAAATACTTCAAATATATGAAGCCACTCTTCAAAGCTTACGGGGATTGGTGTCTTCAAAATGTCTCTCACTATACATTCAATCGCAACCAGGTCAAGGGACGGCCTTCCCACAAGCACCTGCAACGCCGGATTACTGGTGAACATGCCAACCGTGATGGGTATAATGAAATTTACTTTGATGATTTCGATTGGCCATAATCCCTCTTCTATTCCCAGGCTTTTCCAAATTAAACTTTCAAAAGTTGAATGAGGTGACCGGTCATTCTGGGACACCCTGTATTTAGATCAGTGATTCCCAAAGTGGTCCATCGGAGACTCGACGGGGGTCTACGTTGGCGAGACCAAAAAATGGAGGTAACAATTATTAAACGGGGTTCACGAAGCTAAAGTTGAAATTTAAAAGAGGGTGTTTGATTTTGGCTGCAGGCAGAAATACCCGAAAAATATCCTTAACATTCTCGCGCCCGTGGTAGCAAACTTGCTACCAAAAGTTGGCGAATTATCTAATTTTGCTTCTGTCCCCTCCTTAGTATTTTCGTTTATTTCAGAGCATCGTGTGGAATTTTCTTTACAATTACAGCTAAAAATAAGGGGGACAGAAGCAAAATTAGATAATTCAAAAAATTTTGGTATCAATTTTTCTACTACGGGCACGAGAGGGTTAACTGCGAGAAAGTTTTTGATAGTGTTTCCCTGGTCATATCTCGTCGAAAAAAGTTCTAGTCTCGTTACAAACCTTTTAGCAAAAAAAAAAAGGAGCAGATTGAATATCATAGTACGGGGAGATTTGCGATTATTCGTAACAAAACTGAAGCCAAATATTGATAATTTACTGACAATCCATAAAGTGCATCCCTCCCATTAGATTTTTTTTTTTCTTTCTTTCGAAAACTGATAATTCGTGGTCTAATCGGTATCTAATTTTTACATTTTTTGTCAAGTTTTGAGAATACGGTAGAAATGTAACTGCAGGGGGTCCACCGGAACCAGCAAAATTTTGAATGTAGTCTATAAGGAAAAAAAGTTTGGGAAATTCTGATTTAGGTGAACTAAATGCAAACAACCTGATTTTTCTACAGGTGGAGCTGTAAGACCTTTGATCCGAAAGTACAATTGCCGTTTTGTAAATACTAATTTTGATATGCCAAAAAAAGTTCTTTTTGCATACAACCGAGGAGGGCCTCGGGTTATACCTTATGTGGCTTTAGGAAATATGAGACAAGTAAAATATGCAATAACTGCTAGTGTGAAACGCGTAACTGGTAGGAGGTNGGGAAACTTTTTTCTGATGCTTTCATATTTTCAGGGTAGTCAACTTTGAAATCTTAAATGGAACTATCCCTTTATTATTACAATTTGAAATTAAAAGACATAATGAAGGTCAAATAATAAATATTTATCACTCGATTAGTCAAGTGAAGATATATTAATTAGATAGTAAGAAAAAAAATAAGCACGGAAAACATTAAGCTTTTGTTTAGAATTATTTTGGTTTCCAAAATACGCCTCACACAAGCGCTAATAGCGCTATTTTTGTACAACTAATAAAAACCTGTTGGTTGTATATTGCTAACTTTACAACATAATAGAAAAAGGATTTTTTTGTGTGTATAGAGCTTTTTTGAGTGTTAAATGTATCTCGTGAATTGAAGCGTCATAGTTTTCCGTCCTGGGATTAATTCATAGTGCTTTATAATTTATTAAGAACCATCAACCATGTCGTTGTGTTATATAATCTTCTTTATTGAAAGCATCTCGTGTTGTGTTGAAACGCCATAGTTTCTGTTAGAGGATTAATTCAGCTAGTGTTTTAATGTTTTTTTTTTTTTTTTTTTTTTTTTTTTTTTTTTTTTTTTTTTTTTTTTTATTTTGCTTAACGTCTCTTTAACTTCTATTGGTCATTCAAGTCAAATCATAAATAGAAGCATGTACCAAACATCTCTATATACTCATCAAAATTCCTTCTATTTTCCTCTCCTTTCTATCTGTCTGGTGAGTAAATCGACCACACTTCAGCAAATTCTATCAAGGTAAGACCACATTTAGTTGTAATAAATGCCTTCACTCAGAAAATAGGTACGACGAAATATTGTTTTATGAATAACTACAGTTATTTCATTAAATTTAAAAACAATTTAAATTTAAGAAGTTCTTGTGCCCAATGGTATCGTTATTTTAAAATGGATAAAAACAAAATTTTATATTTTTATTATTATATCGTTTTTTGATTTGAGCTTTTGTTGCAAGGTTGCGGGCTGTTTTGTGTTATTTTTGAATCGGTGATATCTCCTTTGTTACTGCTTCGAAAAAACTGAAATGATTTGAAGAGCTTTTGGGAAATTCTACAAAATGTTTACCCCATGTGGATCTTCAAAATCAGAATAACAAAATGGCCGCCATTTGAAATATTCAAAGCTGATTTTCTCAAACATTCGTCGGTTGGACTTTAATAGAATATTAACATTGAAATAACTAGAGAATTGTAGAGCGATAGGGGTCGCAGAATTTGAATAGGCTCTACTCGTGGAAAATTAATGAAAGTTAAATATTATTTTATTTTAATTTTAACGCAAACATTTTGTCTTAAAAACCAAAGGAAGAGAGACATGCAGCCATCCCGGCGCGTCGTCCATGTCCTGCCTTTTTTGTTTTTCAATTCCATTTGTGATCGAGACTTTGATAATTTTCTTATTCTGTAACCATCATTTTCAATTAAATCCATTTTTGAATCAGATCGAACGAGTTTTTGTTTCTTTGAAATTTTATTCATATTATACTCAAACATTATACTTCTTAGTTAGAAAATTATTGGAGAAAATTTTCAGAATTAATTTTTTCATAGGATAAAATATTTTGTGTTTAAAATTTTGGCTAAAACATTTGACTACTAGCCCAGTCAATGAAGGGTTTGAGAATGGAAATAAATGATAAATATTGTTCAGGAGTTATTTTTATTTTGTTAACTTTCTTCGAAACGGGAGGGGTCGGCAACCGGCCGCCATTTTAAATTTACAATCCCTTTTTACTTTCCTTATCCTATAAAAAAGAAAATATTGTATTGGGATGAAATTTTCTGTCCGTCTGTCTGTCATTAAGATATCTCAAGAACGGTAAGTGCTAGAGACACTAAATTTGGTATGTATGTCAGTTTTATATCATGAACGGCAAAAAAAGATACAAATCAAATATACCTTTGGAGGTTTTATGCCGCTTTTTAGCGGTTTTCGCATATCCTGCTTAACATGAGAACGGTAATAGCTAGAACTTTAAACTTGGTGCCTATTCTTATTCATTTCATACAAAAAATTGAAAAATACAACTAAGGTTGAAGTGTAATATATTGTTGGTCGCTAATTAGCGGTTGAAGGCCGCTTTTTGGCGGTTCTGCCTAAAACTAGAATGGAAAGGGCTAGAACTTGAAATTTGGTGCCAATTCATATCAACTTCATATAAGAAATTGAAAAATAAAACTTGGGTTGAAATGTAATGGGTATATGAAAAAGTGTAATATATAATTGTATTTCAGCTCTGGGGACTTCAAAACGTGTTTTGACATTGAAAACTCGACATGGAAATTTTAAGCTCATTACAATACTTTTTTCTTTCTTTATGGATAAGGAAAGTCGCGTGATAATCACACCAGATTTTTTGTTTTTTCCTTATTATTTTAAATCCCTTTTTTTCTTAATAGCTCGTTAACAAATGAAAATTTGGTTCACCATAAAATTCAAATTGAATGACAACTAAATTTGCTACAAAATCACCTCATGATTTTTTTTTATCACTTTAACTGTTAGGTAACAAAATCTGTGAATACTAGGCTAACACAATAAAAATCCGTTTATCCGCCGTTATGGGGACTTTTCCCACTTAGCGTTGACTGATTTGGATGAAATTTGGTATATAGGTCCCATCTAGGTTCTAATTGTGCTCCGAAACTTTTGGGTGCAATCGAATACACCCTTGGCCAATTTTTGACTCTTTTTAGCGGTTTTCAATATTGCTGTCTAAAAGGAGAATGGTAAGAGCCAGAGACTTTAAATTTAGTAGATATGTCAAAATTAGGGTCTAATTACGCTTCAGATTTGGAATCGTCACGAGATTTCCCCTCATTTTTTGCTCCCCCCAATTTTTTTTCGGGGGGAGGGGGAGCAAAAAAGGTTTATTATTTTTTATAATAAAAATAATAAACCCCTATGCCACATTGGCACAGTTTTTTTCTTCTTCTTTATAGATTTCATATACACATGTCACCATACCCCTTAATACATTATGCGACAGGGTTTAATGATTTCAATCCAATTCACTCTCCAGTCTCCAACTCCTATGGAGACGCTTTAGAGATGATCGACGACGTCGTACACGCCCTTGCAACTACAGAACCACACATAAACTCCGGAATGTATGTTTCCAGCGTTTACCACCAAGTTGATCCAAACTTTTTAAACGCTATTACGGGTGCGCAAGATTTTCCTCATGCATATAAACATCGCCGAACAGCTGGTAAGTAGATCCACAATCCATTTAGGTAGAATTTTCTAACTTCCATAGTGGAACATATTATGTCATGCTTGAGATCGTGAGAAGTTACATGTATAGCGGATCCAGGGGGGTTGCCCTCCCCCCCCCAGAGGCCAGAAACAAAAAAAGCACATTCTGGAATCATTTTCCTAATAATCTATACTTATAAAACTCAAAGCCCAATTGGTATACTGACTGATAAAACTCAAAGCCCAATTGGTATACTGACTGATAAAACTCAAAGCCCAGTTGGTATACTGACTGATAATACTCAAAGCCCAGTTGGTATACTGACTGATAAAACTCAAAGCCCAGTTGGTATACTGTCTGATAAAACTCAAAGCCCAGTTGGTATACTGACTGATAAAACTCAAAGCCCAGTTGGTATACTGACTGATAAAACTCAAAGCCCAGTTGGTATACTGACTGATAAAACTCAAAGCCCAGTTGGTATACTGACTGATAA
>JAAEEI010000583.1:0-16087 GCA_012654025.1 Pachypsylla venusta
AGGACCTTTAGGAGCTCTGCCGTTTTTGGCTTTACCGCTTCCATCAACTCAAATCGGGCCCCTTTCAAAGCAAAATTTATCTTCGGAAACAAAAAAAAAGTCGCACGGTTCCAAATCTGGCGAGTACGGCGCGTGTTCGAGCGTTGGAGTGCGTTTATCAGCCAAAATTCATTCTGGTGTATTCAATGTGCCATAGACGCTGGCAGACCAAATCCCTTATCTTTTATTTTTTTTGGCCAGTCTTAGTACAACTTTCTCAAAGAGGTAAATTTTTGGGGTGGGCAATGAATTTTACTGAAAACTGAGGTTGGCAGCGGATACTTCCAGGGGTAAAACAGGGCAATTGTCTTTGTTCCTCGATTTGAAGAAACGAAAAAAAAAATTTTTTGGTAGATTTTTTTTTCTGGGAGCTAATTCAAATTAAATGTTCGCAGATTATTTATATTATCACATCGAATTCTGATTGTCATTATCGCAGTCAGTGAAACGTACTGATTACACTTGAACGGGAATACCGACGCATTGTGTACGAAGAGCATGGTACACGAGTGGATCAAGATGATCAGGTGTTCACACGATGGATCAAGATGATCAGATGTTCACACGAGTGGATCAAGATGATCAGGTGTTCACACGAGTGTATCAAGATGATCAGATGTTCACAAGAGTGGATCAAGATGATCAGGCGTTCATACGAGTGGATCAAGATGATCAGGTGTTCACACGATTGGATCAAGATGATCAGGTGTTCGCACGAGTGGATCAAGATGATCAGGTGTTCACACGATTGGATCAAGATGATCAGGTGTTCACACGAGTGGATCAAGATGATCAGGTGTTCACACGATTGGATCAAGATGATCAGGTGTTCACACGAGTGTATCAAGATGATCAGATGTTCACACGAGTGGATCAAGATGATCAGGTGTTCACACGAGTGGATCAAGATGATCAGGTGTTCACACGAGTGGATCAAAATGATCAAGTGTTCACACGAGTGGATCAAGATGATCAGGTGTTCGCACGAGTGGATCAAGATGATCAGGTGTTCACACGATTGGATCAAGATGATTAGGTGTTCACACGATTGGATCAAGATGATCAGGTGTTCGCACGAGTGGATCAAGATGATCAGGTGTTCACACGATTGGATCAAGATTATCAGGTGTTCACACGAGTGGATCAAGATGATCCCGTGTTCACGTTTGTTGTTATAGTCATTAATAGCAACAAATATCTTAATAAAATTTTAAAAAATAATTTTCAAAAAATAAAATATTGAGCCCCTCATCCCCCAAATTTTTCAAAATCGAAAAGCCCTTAACATCAGCAATAACTTATCAAAATTTTACGTTTCATGATAATGCACCGCGATGAACCGGGGGCCAATTGGGGCATACATTTTTCTCGCACATATTTTACATGTATTTTTCTTTCATGATAATGCACCGCGATGACCTTGGGGCCCATTGGGGCCCACATATTTTTTCTCGCACATATTTCACATTATTTTCTTTCATGATAATGCACCGCGATGAACCGGGGGCCAATTGGGGCCCACATTTTTCTCGCACAATTTTACATGTATTTTTCTTTCATGATAATGCACCGCGATGAACCGGGGGCCAATTGGGGCCCACATTTTTCTCGCACAGATTTTGCATATATTTTTCTTTCATGATAAAGCACCGCGATGAACCGGGGCCAATTGGGGCCCACATTTTTCTCGCACATATTTTACATGTATTTTTCTTGCATGATAATGCACCGCGATGAACCGGGGGCCAATTGGGGCCCACATATTTCTCGCACATATTTTACATGTATTTTTCTTTCATGATAATGCACCGCGATGAACCGGGGGCCAATTGAAGCCCACATTTTTCTCGCACATATTTTACATGTATTTTTCTTTCATGATAATGCACCGCGATGAATCGGGGGCCGATTGGGGCCCACATATTTTTTTCTCGCACATATTTTACATGTATTTTTCTTTCATGATAATGCACCGCGATGAACCGGGGGCCCTTGGGGGCCTACATATTTTTTCTCGCACATATTTTACATGTATTTTTTTTCATGATAATGCACCGCGATGAACCAGAGGCCCATTGGGGCCCACATATTTTTTCTCGCTCATAATTTACATGTATTTTTCTTTTCATATTTTTGGCCCCTCCCCAAATGGACCCCGGCGCAGGGGGGGGGGAGGGCACCGGGCATTTGCCCGGTGGCCCAGTCCGCCGCTGCAGCAAGCAATCCTATTGTTGTTCGATAGAAATCATATATTATTTGTGTTTGTTGTTACTTAATTAATCTGGTTGAAGTCTATTTATTGCAGAGAAGAAAAATAAAACCTAAGATTGATATGACCGAGTGCGATGACATTGACATAGTTTTTTTATTGGTCACCACAAATTAGTATAAAAGAATCTGAGAAATATTATTCGGTCCAGATAAGATTTATCAGTAACAGAATCTGTAGTGCTCTGATGATCATCGAACTGGAATTGTAACCCAAACATCCTGAATTTGCAATGTTTACCAAATCTTCAAATACAACAAATTTAATAATTAAACTGTCTACGTTTTCACTTGACTAAAAATGAAAACGTCGTCAGATGTTTAATTTGTTAATATGCTACTTGACATAGTATCCCGTTTTGAGAAAATCTTCAAATATTTGAAGTTCATACCTATTTGTCAAAAATAAGATTGTCCCACATTTCATAAGGGTCACATCTAGGGATGGACAAGTCATCCAGTAGTCGACTCATGTAACGACTCGACTCACGAGTCGAATCATCTTTTTCAAATGAGTCGACTTACGAGTTGTTTTTTTTTTTGTTGTTAACTGATAAAGATAATAAAGGGAGAAAAATTTTTCCGAGTGTTTTCCGAGTGATTGTGATGTCTTTTTAATGTATTCTCCGAAGTTGGGGACGTTTATTTAGTGGATGCCACTTTTGACAATTTTTTTGGTTTTATTATGTCTTTCTGATCAAATAAGGCGTTCTTGAAAATTGTCACTCAATGCGAGTCGGGATCGAGAGTCGACTCATATTATTTGTGAGTCGAGTCATGTCGACTCACTTAAGTGAGTCGAAAATCCCATCCCTAGTCACATCATTACGGGCCGAGTGCACCTGAGATGATGATGTAGAGCAGGGGTTCCCAAACTGTTTGGTACTGCGCCCCCCTTTTCTTGAAATGAAAGCCTCCCACGCCCCTTCCCCTTTACATTATAAATTATGAATACGTACGGGTGTTGCTATCTCAATTAAAACGCTAATACTGAATGCTATATCATTCAAAACGCTGATTTGTTGCTAAATGCTATCTCATTCAAAACGCTAATGTGTTGCTGAATGCTATCTCAATTAAAACGCTTATACTGAATGCTATATCATTCAAAACGCTGATGTGTTGCTAAATGCTATCTCATTCAAAACTCAAATGCTGAATGCTAGATCATTCAAAACGCTAATGTGTTGCTGAATGTTATCTCATTCAAATTTTCTAAAATAAAATTTCCTTTCTACAAAATTTATATTTTAACTAAATGATAATAATTCAACTGATCTCGCGCCCCCCTTGGCTTCCCTTCGCGCCCCCCCCCCAGTGGGGCGCGCCCCCCAGTTTGGGAACCTCTGATGTAGAAAGTGTGATAGGACGCTGGTTTTAGAAAATCTTCAAAGTTAAAAAATACCCTAAAAAGAGCGAAATTTTTTTTAAATATAAAAATTACTAGCTTTTTTCCCGAGCTTCGCTACTACGGTTACGAAATTCAACAACAATTTCGAGATCGCGAAATTAAAGCTTCTCAATTTTAGATTTTTGGTGGAACCGACCCCCAGAGTGAACACGGCCCCTATTTAGAAAATTCGATATTTTACTCAAGGATATTACTTATTGCACTGCCGAACACCTTCGTAATAAATTTCAACTTTCTCGCTCATCCCGAAGAGATACTTCTTAACTATAGGTTTTTGGTGGAATCGACCACCAGATTGAGCACCGCTCCTAGTTCGAAAATTCAATATTTTATTCAAGGATATGCCTTTTTGTACTGTACCGCAAACATCTTTGCATCGAATTTCAGCTTTCTCGCTCATCCCGAAGTGGTACTTCTCAATTCCGATTTTTTGGTGGTGAAAACATGGATAATGGAAAAAAAACAAAAAAACATTTAAATAAATCCTTCTCTCTCTCTCTCTGTCTATTACTTACTGCTGGGCTTCAACAGGCCACGGGGCCCAAGACCTCTGAGGATCATGTCTTGCCATTCTGTTCTATCCTGGATAAGCTGTTTTTTTTATGGCTTTATTTAACGTGGCAGGATTCTCACAAATGTGAGCTCTTCCACCCAACCACCAAACATTGATGGCACAAAGAACCATCAATTCTTCATTAATTCCACAACTAGTGCCCGCGAGTGTTTCTGCATTTTTCACATCGGAAGGCAGCGCATTCCACAGTCGCACGGCACTAAGGTGCAGAGACCGAGCGTAACTAAGTGATTGGTGACAAGATACTTCCATCATACCCGCACCATGGGCTCTTGTGTTGTATGAATTAATATTCGACAGAAATTCAAATATTTCCCGCAAATAAGGCGGCGCCCGAGAACACAATATTTTGTAGACCAATAAGAGAATGTGCAGGTCCCTTCTTGACTCAAGTCGCATCCAGCCCAACGTCACGAATGATTGTGAAACAACATCCGCCCGTTTTAAATTACAGACAAACCGTGCACAGGCATTTTGCGCCGCTTACAGGTCTTGCTTTTGTTCCACATTCATGCAGTGATAAACTATATCACAGTAATCAAAAAAGGAGAAGACCAGTGACTTAACCAGCTTCTTTTTAAGAACTTTGGGAAACAATCGTCTAAAGCAACTCAAGGTGTGAAGCGCATAAAAAACTTTTCTTCGAACCTCAAGGACGTGTTTTTTCTTCTTACGTTTCATGATAATGCACCGCGATGACCTGGGGGCCCACATATTTTTTCTCGCACATATTTTACATTATTTTCTTTCATGATAATGCACCGCGATGAACCGGGGGCCAATTGGGGCCCACATATTTCTCGCACATATTTTACATATATTTTTCTTTCATGATAATGCACCGCGATGAACCGGGGGCCAATTGGGGCCCACATTTTTCTCGCACATACTTTACATGTATTTTTCTTTCATGATAATGCACCGCGATGAACCGGGGGCCAATTGGGGCATACATTTTTCTCGCACATATTTTACATGTATTTTTCTTTCATGATAATACACCGCGATGAACCGGGGGCCAATTGAAGCCCACATTTTTCTCACACATATTTTATATGTATTTTTCTTTCATGATAATGCACCGCGATGACCTTGGGGCCCATTGGGGCCCACATATTTTTTCTCGCACATATTTCACAGTTGTCAATAATCATGCCAAGATTTCTGGCGTGATCTCTGAGCGGTATCTGCTCTCCATCCAAAAGTATGCAAGGAAGAAAGGCATTACGTAAAGATGAAATGAAGCGTTTGGTTCCCAACATAATTGGGAGGTTTATATTCCCAGAACCATCTTTGGACACCATCTTTTCTTTGGTGTTCCTCTTTTTGTGGGGTCGTTGTATGTGGGGTTCAGTATTTTCTTAATAAAATATTGAATTTTTTGAAATAAGAGCGGTGCTCACTCTGGGGGTCGGTTCCACCAAAAACCCGTAGTTAAGAAGTATCACTTTGGGATAAGCGAGAAAGCTGAAATTTTATACGAAGATGTTCCGCAGTGCAAAAAGTTCTGTTCAAAAATAACTGTTCAAAAATATCTTTGAGTAAAATATTGAATTTTCTAAATAGGATCCGCATGTTCACTCTGGGGGTCGGTTCCACCAAAAATGTAAAATTGAGTTGTTGAATTTTGTAACCGTAGCGAAGCACGGGAAAACAGCTAGTTAGGTTTATGATGTAATTATATTGCAGTGACGCACTATCATGTTATTATTCTGGCATACCAGGGCTGCCCAAACCGTCTATTGCGATTGACCGGTCGATCGCATCCAGAGAGATGAGGTGACGGTTTAAAAGTCTTAAAACATACAAAAAAAATGTTTTGTAGCAATATAAAGTTCAAACTAATTTTATTGTGAACGAGGTGTACATCTCACACAAGTTTACATCTCGTTGAGAACTACCAGTGTGAATCCGCTTTTTCTTACATGAAGATGATCAAAACAACTCTGCCAATGTGACACTGGGTTTATTATTTTTGTGGCAAAAAATAATAATTTTTTTTCTTGGGGGGTACCCCCCAAAAAAATTTGAGGGGGTTATCGTGATGATTCCAAATCTGGGGCGTAATTAGACCCTAAATTTGACATACCTACCAAATTTGAAGTCTCTGGCTCTTACTATTCTCTTTTTAGACAGGATTAATGAAAATGGCTTTAAAGCGGTAAAAACCGCCAGTGGTATATTTAATTGAACTCAAAAGTTTTGGAGCTAGCTGAGACCCCAAATATGACATACATACAAAATTTCAAATCTCCAGCTCTTACCATTCTCCTTTTAGACAGCGATACTGAAAACCGNCATTAGATAACTATTATTTGTTGATAGTTATTTTACCAAACCTCTCATTAGATAACTATTATTTGTTGATAGTTATTTTACCCGTATTATACTCTCATGACATTTTGAACCTTTTTAAGAATTCTTTGTCAAATAAAGATAAAATTTAATGTTCATTCTCATTGTGTTCAAAATTGTGTGGGGGGGAGAGGGGTCGATCGCGGCGATTATCTGAGACTTTATAGTAGATCTTCTTCTGTAAAGGTTGGGCACCCCTGCATTACACTGTCTCCTTCACCTAGGACCTAGGCTTTCCCATCCCCCGGGATATAACAAAGTGCTTTTAAAAACAAAATCATATCTACATATTATGATAATATATTAAATATAGGTCTCTTACGGAACTACAACCTTGCTATAGGTTGGTCATAACAAGTAGTTCTGTGGAACTGGTAGATCTCACTTACTTAAAATATTGTTATTAGGAGCCCTCGGGTGAAAACCAATTAACCAAATTCTATGAACCTAATAAATTTTGATACCAGGTTAATTAAGGAGCGCGGTAGCGCTCCGCCCCGCCAAGTCAAAAAAATTTATGTAGTATCACAAAATTTAATAAATGTTAATGTAATGACTACATACACCCATCAAGTTAAATAATTAATTTATATATAACGCTTCTTTAAATGAAATGCATTAATTTATGAATAGAAAGAAGAAGGAGGGATAGAAGGAATTTAATAAGAAGAAGTTTGTTCAAAAAGCCGAGTTAATTCCTGAGGAATTCTCTTCCATCCATTCCTAGTTTAATAAAGTTCATTCAAAAGGCCGAGTTAATTCCTGAGAAATTCTCTTCCACCCATCCTGTAATAAAGTTAATTATTCAAAGGGCCCAGGTAATTCCTGAGGAATTCCCTTCCACCCATCCCTATTGTTTAATAAAGTTCATTCAAAGGGCCGAGTTAATTCCTGAGAAATATTCTTCCACCCTTCCCTAGTTTAATAAAGTTCATTCAAAGGGCCGACTTAATTCCTGAGAAATATTCTTCCACCCTTCCCGAGTTTAATAAAGTTCATTCAAAGGGCCGACTTAATTCCTGAGAAATATTCTTCCACCCTTCCCTAGTTTAATAAAATTCATTCAAAGAGCCGAGTTAATTCCTGAGAAATTCTCTTCCAATCTTCCCTAGTTTAATAAAGTTCATTCAAAGGGCCGACTCAATTCCTGAGGAATATTCTTCCACCTTTCCCTAGTTTAATAAAGTTCATTCAAAGGGCCGACTTAATTCCTGAGGAATATTCTTCCACCTTTCCCTAGTTTAATAAAGTTCATTCAAAGAGCCGACTTAATTCCTGAAGAATATTCTTTCACCCATCCCCAGTTGAATAAAGTTCATTCAAAGAGCAGACTTAATTCCTGAGGAATATTCTTCCACCCATCCCTAGTTTAATAAAGTCCAACGAATAGGAAACTCACGAAGGAGCTACTCTCATTGATCTCACCCAGTCTGGGCTTATTTGATTATTAGGTGTATGATGTAATTATATTGCAGTGACGCACTATCATGTTATGATCCTGGCCTAGGCCTTTCCATCCCCCGAGATATAACAAAGTGCTTTTAAAAACAAAATTAGATACTAGGTGTCTCTTACGGAAATATAACCTTGCTAGGTTGATCATAACAAGTGGTTCTGTGAACTGTAGATCTCACTTACTTAAAATATTGTTATTAGGAGCAAGGGGACGTTGACGTCGGAACATAATGTAGACGATCTTTGCTCGGGGGAAAAATATTGATTACATTTGGTACGTAAAACCCATCGCCTGTGGGGTTTACTCTTGTGATACCATTAATAGCATCTTTGCTATTAATGGTATCACATTAACGGTGGATAATGAGTATTCACCGTTTAACATCTTCTTCTTGAAATACCATCTCTGCTACTTACCACATCACAAATGATAAGTATCAATTGATTGTTCAATGTCTTCTTCTTGTAATACCGTCAACCGCATCTCTGCTACTTACCACATTACAAATGATAAGTATCAACTGTTTGTTCAGTGACTTCTTCTTGTAATACCATCAACAGCATCTCTGCTACTTACCATATCACATATGATAAGTATCAACTGTTTGTTCAATGTCTACTTCTTGTAATACCGTCAACCGCATCTCTGCTACTTACCACATTACAAATGATAAGTATCAACTGTTTGTTCAATGTCTCCTTCTTGTNAGTTCATTGAAAGGGCCGAGTTAATTCCTGAGGAATTCTCTTCCACCCATTCCTAGTTTAATAAAGTTCATTGAAAGGGCCGAGTTAATTCCTGAGTAATTCTCTTCCACCCATTCCTATATTCTTCATAATTGAACCATGCGTTCAGTATTTGCCATCCACACAGATAAATGTAATATAACTTAAAGTCAAAAATCGTATCCAGCGCCCATTGTATGTTGAAGACACCAGTTCCCGTATGATCACTAAAGTTAAGTAACGTCCAGGAAAATTTTAACTTGATGGGATAGGTGGTGCTGGCTCCTCTCGGACCAACCCAAGCTTGGTGAAGACAATGTAGATATCTGTTGTTCAAATTTGAAAAGTAGAATAATATTTAAAATCGAAATGCAAGCGTTCAACAGTATTTCAATATTTGTTAGACTATCTGTTGTTCAAATTTGAAAAGTAGAATAATATTTAAAATCGAAATGCAAGCGTTCAACAGTATTTCATCATTTTTTCTGTTGTTCAAATTTGAAAAGTAGAATAATATTTAAAATCGAAATGCAAGCGTTCAACAGTATTTCATCATTTGTTAGACTATCTGTTGTTTAAATTTGAAAAGTAGGTAGATAATATTTAAAATCGAAATGCAAGCGTTCAACAGTATTTCATCATTTGTTAGACTATCTGTTGTTCAAATTTAAAAAGTAGAATAATATTTAAAATCGAAATGCAAGCGTTCAACAGTATTTCATCATTTGTTAGACTATCTGTTGTTCAAATTTGAAAAGTAGAATAATATTTAAAATCGAAATGCAAGCGTTCAACAGTATTTCATTATTTGTTAGACTATCTGTTGTTCAAATTTGAGAAGTAGAATAATATTTAAAATCGAAATGCAAGCGTTCAACAGTATTTCATCATTTGTTAGACTATCTGTTGTTCAAATTTGAAAAGTAGAATAATATTTAAAATCGAAATGCAAGCGTTCAACAGTATTTCATCATTTGTTCTGTTGTTCAAATTTGAAAAGTAGATAATATTTAAAATCGAAATGCATGCAAGTTGACATCTCAAATTAATATTTAATAATGGATGGCAGGGCTCCCGCCTCTTGTTTTTTGATGAAAAATTTATTCAAATGCTTCTGCTGGGTCACTGTGTCACCTGTTGATTATTCAACATTGTATCAAGGTCAACGCCAGCAGGGCGGAGTTTGCAGTGGGTATGTATATGTTACACAATAATTATTTCCGGAATAGGACACGAGAAAAATAATGCTATCCCCCCTCCCCCTTCCCAAATGTATTATTTCACGTTTCTAGATAGGTAGAATCCAAAAATCCGTTTGTACGACCGCGAACGGTACTTTTGCTGCTTGCGTTGAATAGTCGGAGTCAACAGCACTCTAGTGTTGGAGTTAAATAACTGTTGAGCGTTGAATAGTCAGAGTCAACAACACTCTAGTGTTGGAGTTCAATAACTGTTCAGCGTTGAATAGCCGCAGTCAACAGCACTCTAGTGTTGGAGTTTAATAACTGTTGAGCGTTAAATAGTCAGAGTCAGCAACACTCTAGTTTTGGAGTTCAATAACTGTTCAGCGTTGAATAGCCGCAGTCAACAGCACTCTAGTGTTGGAGTGAAATATCTGTTCAGCGTTCAATAGCCGGAGTCAACGACACTCTAGTGTTGGAGTTCAATAACTGTTCAGCGTTGACTAGCCGGAGTCAACAGCACTCTAGTGTTGGAATGAAATAACTGTTCAGCGTTGAATAGCCGGAGTCAACAGCACTCTAGTGTTGGAATGAAATAACTGTTCAGCGTTGAATAGCCATAGTCAACAGCACTCTAGAGTTGGAGTTAAATATCTGCTCAGCGTTGCATAGCCGGAGTCAACAGCACTCTAGTGGGTACCAGACATATACTATTAATTTTTTTTGGAGCAAGTTACAAACTTAAAATGTGGATTAATATAATTGAAAAAGTCTTTTTAAACGTTTTAGGGGTGGGAGATTAATTAATTCACTTCAATTTGAATTCATTTTGAAAAATAAATCCAAATAAACATTTGATTCTCCAAAGTTTCGTCGATTTTCAAGCAATAAAATTTTGAATTAAACATTTAAAAGTGAGCTCTCTCGTATTTCCCACCATTTAATCGTGAAAATTAACCTTCTATTTTCAATTAATCCATATTTTAAGTTAGGTTAGTTGCTCAGAAAAAAAAATTAATATTATCTGTCTGGTCCCCTCTAGTGTTGGAGTTAAATATCTGTTCAGCGTTGAACAGATATTTAACTCCACAATACTAGAGCATTTTGCACACCCTGTCCAAATTAAATAAATCGGCTTACCTTGTCTTTTTCAAAATTGGCTCCCACTTCAACTCACTTGCTAGAAGATTGAAATTTGGTTCTATAGAATTTAATGAATCCAATTTTTATTTCTGGAATGTTTATGAAAATTAAATTTAATACAGATTCAGAATCAATTAATTATAGCCAGTGTCTATTGCACGTTGAATATACCATTAGATCACTGAAGTTAAATAACGTCTCGTGAGGTTTTACAAGTCGATGTCAAAATAGGTTCGCGCCCTCGGCTATTTTTTCCGGCCCAAACATGGCTGGGTGAGTATTATCTGGTTTGTAAGTTTCCAGCCATTCGCAAGCCGAGGGTAAACCCCCCCGTATCGAATGACCAATTCTGTAGTTATTATAGAGACGTTAAGAAAAGAAAAAAAAATTGTGGGCCCAGTTTAAAAAATAATCAAATAATGATATGAAAATAATAATTATCTTTTTGATTATTTATTCACAGCTAAAAGTTCCATAAAGAGAAGACCAAATTTCGCTCAATCCTTGGATTGTATGGTCCAGAAAAGGGTGGTCCAGAATGGCCGATATTGCTAGCTCTAGGGACAGAAAAGGGGCCATTCGAATTACTGTGATCAAATCGAGGTTGAAACCCCGGAAGTGATGTTTTTTTTTTTGAAAAGAGGCGTTCATTTCTCGATAAATTTCTATGGAACGGTATGATTTTATTTTATTTTAATAAAAACCAAGTAACAAAATTATATAGATTTCAAAAATTGAGTCACGAGCGCTTTCGTCTGTTACGAAATCATCTGGTGAACTGAGTGAAACTTAGTTCACCAGACGATGTCGTAACAGACGAAAGCGCTCGTGACTCTTTTTTATCTTTGTACCTAGGTTTGATACAAAAATAATTTTTGAAATCTATATTTCACAATGACTACAAACAGCCTAAATAATTTATCTAATTTTTTTATATATATTATACTAGCTGTTTTCCCGGAGCTTCGTCACGGTTACAAAATTCAACAACAATTTCGAGAACGCGAAATTAAATCTTCTCAATTTTAGATTTTTGGTAAAACCAACCCCCAGAGTGAACACGACTCCTATTTAGAAAATTCAATATTTTACTCAAAGATATTATTTTTTGCACTGCGGAACACCTTCGTATAAAATTTCAGCTTTCTCGCTCATCCCGAAGTGGTAATTCTCAATTCCGATTTTTTTAAAGGTGAAAACCGCCTAAAAATCGAGGAAAAACCGGAAATTTTCAAATTTTATATTTTTTATGGGATCCTTATATACTATTTTTGGGGGGGGGTCTATTCTCGGTTTACCCAGAAAAAAAATTGCAAAAAGACCCGCTAAATAGCGTCGGTTTTGGCGGTAACTTGCTCCCACTAGAACTTTAAATTTTTTCCTTTCTTATTACGCACCTACATACTAAAAGGAACCAGTGTGCCAAATTTCAAGTCTCTACGTTTAGCCTTAGCCATCGTGGAGCTACGTTGATTATCAGGCAGTCAGTCAGTACGTCAGTCAGTATACCAACTGGGCTTTGCGTTTTATAAGTATAGATTATTTTATAGTGGTGTGTTTAACTGTCATGGTCATATGCACCACAAAATTTATCTAAATTAACAAAACTATACTTTAGACACCTCACATTATAGCCCTGATCTGATGATGACAGTCTGAGTACTGTTAAAAGCTTTATTTATTAATTTTAATTAATTAAACTCTGAATTACGCCAGCGTCTATGGCACGTTGAATACACCAGTTCCCGATAGATCACTGAAGTTAAACAACGTCCAGCGAGGTTGTACCATATGGGTGTTCACGTGGGTTCGCGCCCTCGTGATGCTGGCTATTTTTCTACCCAACAAAGGCTGGGTGAGATCAATGTGAGTAGCAGGTTTGCAAATTTCCAGCAAATGGAGGGTGAAACCCCCGTCTTGAATGACCAATAGATGTTAAAGAGACGTTAAGCCAAATTAAAAAAAAAAAAAAACTCTGAATTATGTACATACTATGAATTATTTTTATATCCATTATATCTAATTTTAATAAAAAATTACCGTCTAATTAATTAAATTTAATTTCAAATAACTCGATTTTTAATTCTGTTTAATTTTTTCAACAAACTTGAGAGCAGACTTCTAGTTACCACTACCGTCACTGCGACTATTAATGCAGTCAGATGTTGCATGCCAGAATCTTCAAGTTTAGGTAAACACAACTTTGTACTTACCTGTGTGATGTTAAAGAGTTAGGTAGACAAATACCGGGTGTTTGAAATATCCTGGAACGGTTAAATATCTTGCGAACGGATAAAGATCTAAAATTTGGAGTGTTTTTTTTTTTTTTTTTTTTTTTAAGTTTTGGGCTCTCGCGGAGGCTCTAAAGAAACCTAAAAGTAAACGATTTTTTTTTCCGCGTCCCTTTCGTTGAAAAATATCGGGGCTTTCTGATGGAACTTGGTTTATGTCTAACCAGATTTCCCGGGAACATCTAACGGATCTTTCTGACGGAACTTGGTTCATGTCTAACCAGATTTCACGGGAACATCTAACGGATCTTTCTGACGGAACTTGGTTCATGTCTAACCAGATTTGCCGGGAATATCTGACGGATCTTTCTGATGGAACTTGGTTCATGTCTAACCAGATTTCCTGGGAACATCTAACGGATCTTTCTGACGGAACTTGGTTCATGTCTAACCAGATTTTCCGGGAACATCTAACGGATCTTTCTGACGGAACTTTGTTCATGTCTAACCAGATTTTCCCGGGAACATCTAACGGATCTTTCTGGCGGAACTTGGTTTATGTCTAACCAGATTTTCCGGGAACATCTAACGGATCTTTTTGACGGAACTTTCTTCATGTCTAACCAGATTTCCCGGGAACATCTAACGGATCTTTCTGACAGAACTTTCTTCATGTCTAATCAGATTTCCCGGGAACATCTAATGGATCTTTCTGACGGAACTTGGTTCATGTCTAACCAGATTTCCCGGGAACATCTAACGGATATTTCTGACGGAATTTGGTTCATGTCTAACCAGATTTCCCGGGAACATCTAACGGATCTTTCTGACGGAACTTGGTTTATGTCTAACCAGATTTCCCGGGAACATCTAACGGATCTTTCTGACGGAACTTGGTTCATGTCTAACCAGATTTCCCGGGAACATCTAACCCTGACTTCTCAATATGAGAAATCCTTTGGAGGTCTTTTTAGGGCATGTTCTCGTAAGATCCTTTCGATCTTAAAGGCATATTCTTATATAAATATATACCAGAAGAGTACCCGAACTTCGTTTCGAGAAGATGAGAGAACATGGGGAGTAGTAACGGGTTTTTAAGCTGTGTAGAACGTGTTGGGAGTAGTATTGGGTTAGGTTCCAAAATAAAATAAAATGCGTTTTGAAGTCTGCGCACCTAAACACAGCAGACTTCAACACGCATTTTTTTTCTTTTGGAACCTANTCTATTAAATTATAGATAAAAACCTATTCGCAGACCTACCGAATGTACATACAAAATTTCATTAAAATCGGTTAAGCCGTTTTGGAGAAGTATGGTAACAAACTCCACGACACCAGAATTTCAGATTTATATAAGAACATGCCTTTAAGATTGAAAGGATCTTTCAATCGGGTCCCCTGATAGACCAGAGTAATGTTTTTTGGAGAACTTTTCGGAAACAAATCGGATAAAAAGTTTGCGTCTATCCCCAAATTCCCGCACCCTCGCCCCAAAATTTCCAGTGTTGACTCCCCGTTGACGGATGATTAAAATATTGTACTTAACTAACCTTCCATGCCAAAATTTTGTGAGAGGTGATCTACGGGGCAAACCCAAGAGAAAGTTTGCACAGGTCCCAACATCTAATATTGATAGCAAAACTTTTTAGTAGAGAACGTAAGCTGGGGGGATACTTATAGGCCCCCTTTTTTGTATATTTCATGAAATGCACTTCAATTCAAATAGGTACTTTGGTGTATCAAACACTTTTTATTCTATCTTTTGTGTGTTTACAAGACCACTTTGGTCTTGGTGTCAAAGTCATACCCAGGGGGGGGTCCAGACCCCCCCCCCCGAAATTTCATTGGGAAGATAAAGTTAAAAAATCGACGTCGTTTTATGCATGACATATGTAATACTAGCTGTTTTCTCGTGCTTCGCTACGGTTACAAAATTCAACAACTCAATTTTATCCAACTGGGCTTTGCGTTTTATAAGTATAGATTGTAAGGTGTAACTCATCATCATCAGTGTATGACCCTACTTGGGGCTTTCTAACATTTGGCTCCTATGAGGGCCCTTCCGACAGTGTCGACACTGGATTTATTTTTAAAAGTTGACCCCTTCTTTCCTTCTCTTTAGGAGCAGACTCTTCTAAAAAAAATATTTTCAAATCCTATAAATTTTGAGAGTTTTTAATTTTGTTTTTTGTCCTTTGCCTTTGGGAAGTCATTCAACTGTATCAGGACTTGCCACACAACCTGTACATCTAACTTGGTCAGAATGAAGGTTGAATTTTCAAGAACTTTGGATGTAAGCTTATTAATTGGAGTCTATCAAGTATTGAGAAGGAACAGCACAATATTATTGCTTCCCAAATGATGAATGTAAGGAAGCTTTGTATTCATGTACTTTGGAAGTGATCTTATTAATTGGAGTCTATCAAATTCATATAAAGTATTGAGAAGGAACAGCACAATATTATTGCTTCCCAAATGATGAATGTAAGGAAGCTTTGTATTCATGTACTTTGGATGTGAGCTTATTAATTGGAGTCTATCAAATTCATATTAAGTATTGAGAAGGAACAGCACAATATTATTGCTTCCCAAATGATGAATGTAAGGAAGCTTTGTATTCATGTACTTTGGATGTGAGCTTATTAATTGGAGTCTATCAAATTCATTGTCGTGGAGATGTGGCGACCTCATCGACCATGTGTTT
>JAAEEI010000058.1:13353-24177 GCA_012654025.1 Pachypsylla venusta
ACACCATCAATTTCGGTAGGGTAAGACTACCTTCAGCCAGAGTCTATGACATGTTGAATACACCAGTTCCCATTATACAACTGAAGTTGACATTTCACATCTATCATCACACACCATCAATTTCGGTTGGGTAAGACTACCTTCAGCCAGAGTCTATGACATGTTGAATACACCGTTCCCATTATACAACAATACACAGTTCCCATTGAGCATCGTCCAACTATGTTTTTTTTTTTTTTTTTTTTTTTTTTTTTTTTNTTTTTTTTTTTTGGTGGGTGACCGCGTAGCTTCGATCCCTCGTGATACTGGTTGTATTCCCGACCCAACCAATGTTTGGTGTGGTCAAGGTGGGTAGGTAACTTGTGTAATTTTCATTATTATCTCCTACAAATGTTTTATCCGAAAAAAAAAAAATCTTCTTTTTTCAACTAAAAAAAACTAAAAGATCTCAAAAGACCCCACCCCCACCCCCCACATTACGATAAGAGGGGGGGAGGGTGTTATAAAAACTTACACACACCATTAAATTTTAATACCACTCTCTGAAACATTTTACATTTTTTTGATTATCTATAAAACATGTGTCTGTTTCCTGATGTACATTTTACATGTTGGTGTTGATTGATGAGAACATGGAACATGTGACCTTTGTATATGATGGTAAAGTGACATGTCCTGTACATGTTACATGTTGGGGATGATTGATGAGAATATGGAATATGTGAGGTTCGTATGATTGTAATGACACCTAATGAAGGCATTGTGACATGTCCTGTACATGTTACATGTTGAGGATGATTGGTGAGAACATGGAACATGTGAACTTTGTATATGATGGTAAGGACTCCTAATGAAGGCATGCATTGTGACACGTCCTGTACATGTTACATGTTGAGGATGATTGGTGAGAACAAGGAACATGTGAACTTTGTATATGATGGTAAGGACTCCTAATGAAGGCATGCATTGTGACATGTCCTGTACATGTTACATGTTGGGAATGATTGGTGAGAACATGGAACATGTGAACTTTGTATATGATGGTAAGGACTCCTAATGAAGGCATGCATTGTGACATGTCTGTTTCCTGTACATGTTACATGTTGGGGATGATTGATGAGAACATGGAACATGTGACCTTTGTATATGATGGTAAGGACTCCTAATGAAGGCATGCATTGTGACATGTCTGTTTCCTGTACATGTTACATGTTGGGGATGATTGATGAGAACATGGAACATGTGACCTTTGTATATGATGGNAGCTTGGTAAAATTTATTCATCTATTTGCCAAAGTATCTATTTGTTTAGGTTAGCTTGGTAAAATTTATTCATCTATTTGCCAAAGTATCTATTTGTTTAGGTTAGCTTGGTAAAATTTATTCATCTATTTGCCAAAGTATCTATTTGTTTAGGTTAGCTTGGTAAAATTTATTCATCTATTTGCCAAAGTATCTATTTGTTTAGGTTAGCTTGGTAAAATTTATTCATCTATTTGCCAAAGTATCTATTTGTTTAGGTTAGCTTGGTAAAATTTATTCATCTATTTGCCAAAGTATCTATTTGTTTAGGTTAGCTTGGTAAAATTTATTCATCTATTTGCCAAAGTATCTATTTGTTTAGGTTAGCTTGGTAAAATTTATTCATCTATTTGCCAAAGTATCTATTTGTTTAGGTTAGCTTGGTAAAATTTATTCATCTATTTGCCAAAGTATCTATTTGTTTAGGTTAGCTTGGTAAAATTTATTCATCTATTTGCCAAAGTATCTATTTGTTTAGGTTAGCTTGGTAAAATTTATTCATCTATTTGCCAAAGTATCTATTTGTTTAGGTTAGCTTGGTAAAATTTATTCATCTATTTGCCAAAATATCTATTTGTTTAGGTTAGCTTGGTAAAATTTATTCATCTATTTGCCAAAATATCTATTTGTTTAGGTTAGCTTGGAAAATTTATTTAGGTTTCTAGCTTTCGGGTTGTGATTTGACGTTGGGTACAGATTATATGCTGTAACACAAAATTATTACCGATCAGTGTAACAGAAAATTTAAAAAAAATGATGAGAGTGAAATTTTAAGATGCGCGCGCACCTGTAACAAAAAAATATCAGCTCATCAGTGTAACGCAAAATTATTACCGCATCAGTGTAACACAAAATTATTACCGATCAGTGTAACACAAAATTATGTAAAAAGATTAAAGTAAAATTTTAAGAGATGCGCGCACCTGTAACAATAAATTATCACTGCATCAGTGTAACATAAAATTATTACCGCATCAGTGCAACCCAAACTTATTACCGATCACACAAAATTAACACAGATGAAATTGGTTATGAAAAAATGATGAGAGTTAAATTTAAATATTGTATTTTCTCATTCTATATCCATAGAACATTGTGGCTCAGTGGCAAGACCTCTGTTTCATAGTTGGTAAGTTCTGAGTTCACTCCCGGGTGAGGTAGTATGTTTTTTTGAAATATTTTTAAAAAGAAGTATAACTTCTCACGCGCGTACATATAAATACACGCACCCATTTTTTTTTTCTTGCTGATGAGCAGTGCCACAGGGTCGCCAGTCGCGTAACTTCCTTTTCGGCCCCCTATGCAAAAAAAAAAAAAAAAATGAATGCATGGCCAAACTTTACCTATTATGAAAACAATCGTTGGACGAAAAAGCAAATGCAAAAAAAAAAGAAAAAAAAGACTTTGCCTATTGATGCCTATTATAAAAACTTATTGGGTTTATTATTTTTCTGGCAAAAAAATACCCCCCCCCAAAAAAAATAATGAGGGGACACCAAATTTGACCCTAAATTTGACGTATCTACTAAATTTGAAGTCTCTGGCTCTTACCATTCTCTTTTCAGACAGGATTAATGAAAACCGCTTTGAAGTGGTAAAAGCAGACAGCTGTATATTTCATTGAATACAATGTTTCCNTGTTTAGGTTAGCTTGGTAAAATTTATTCATCTATTTGCCAAAGTATCTATTTGTTTAGGTTAGCTTGGTAAAATTTATTCATCTATTTGCCAAAGTATCTATTTGTTTAGGTTAGCTTGGTAAAATTTATTCATCTATTTGCCAAAGTATCTATTTGTTTAGGTTAGCTTGGTAAAATTTATTCATCTATTTGCCAAAGTATCTATTTGTTTAGGTTAGCTTGGTAAAATTTATTCATCTATTTGCCAAAGTATCTATTTGTTTAGGTTAGCTTGGTAAAATTTATTCATCTATTTGCCAAAGTATCTATTTGTTTAGGTTAGCTTGGTAAAATTTATTCATCTATTTGCCAAAGTATCTATTTGTTTAGGTTAGCTTGGTAAAATTTATTCATCTATTTGCCAAAGTATCTATTTGTTTAGGTTAGCTTGGTAAAATTTATTCATCTATTTGCCAAAGTATCTATTTGTTTAGGTTAGCTTGGTAAAATTTATTCATCTATTTGCCAAAATATCTATTTGTTTAGGTTAGCTTGGTAAAATTTATTCATCTATTTGCCAAAATATCTATTTGTTTAGGTTAGCTTGGAAAATTTATTTAGGTTTCTAGCTTTCGGGTTGTGATTTGACGTTGGGTACAGATTATATGCTGTAACAGTCCACAAATATTGAAGCACATTTATTAAACTCATAATAAGAACTGTTATGAATATGAAGCTAAGAAATTTGCTGACTAGAGTCAGCAATTTTCATTGGTCAGTTTTTACTGATTCGGTGCCCCATAATTACAAACCGTACCGAAGGCGTAATTTCTTCCAATCCATATATGACTTGCCAACTTTCCATGAGGAAAAGTAAATCATACTTGAGATTGTAAGAAGTTACTTGAGGGTGACATCCTCACGGGCCGAGTCCACCTGAGCTGGTGGTGTAAAATAACGCAGAAAGCAACTCTATAATATCATTATGTTTATAACTCCTATATTACTGACGTAATTATATTGCAGTGATTGTCATGGTTCTGGGGGCCCATGTCAATTATCAGCCTCCCAGAACGGATGTATGATGACAATTAAAAACATAAGCAGTATACTACAACTTATCTAGAGCTGCTGTCTATACATCTGGCTACCATCGGATACGATGATGCCACTATTGAATGAATGAATTACAACTGAACAGAGCCTTCAGAATGGCGCCAAAGTTTATATTTTTCTGCTCCAATTCGCAACTTTCAGTTTACAACAAAGGATTCCAATTTTTTTTCACCCTCATTTTGTTCGACGTTACTTTGAAAACCTTTTTCTACTTTTAAAATATTTAAAAATGGGCACCCAGAGACAATATGGCAGGTGAGTCGTAAAACTAGTCGTAAAATGATAGGGCAAATATTATATTGGTGCACATTGGACGTAAACACGCAACTGGATAAACGAATGTTTCGCTNTCGGCCGTAACTCGAAAACAGTTGTATATTTTTGAACTGTGATCATTTTTCTGGGGTTTCAGGCTATGGTTTTGAGGGGGTTCATTCCCATCAATTTTTCTATATCTCTTACCGTTTTGGCTAAACAATGAGTATTGTCAAAATTTTATTGTAGCCGATCCCGGATCGCCTCCCCCACCCCAGATCTGAAAAAATTAACATCGAAATCTTAATCTCAATTTTTCCCCCTCTACTGGAGGCCTTTACCCGCTCCTGGTTCAAACAATCATGAACATTGCACAGACACCAATTATCTTGGTCTTGTCCTTAGCAACAGCGCTCCTTTAAAATTCGAATGTGCAACAAAATATTTCGCGAACAATTTATTTCTATCTCCTTACAACGCCTAATGCTTCACATTGTAAGATCCTATAAACTTCGGCTTCCTCTGTTTCTATCTCCTTACAACGCCTAATGCTCCACATTGTAAGATCCTATAAACTTCGGCTCACTCTGTTTCTGTCTCCTTACAACACCTAATGCTCCACATTGTAAGAAACTAATGCTCCAGATTGTAAGAACCTATAAACTTCGGCTCCTTCTGTTTCTGTCTCCTTACAACACCTAATGCTCCACATTGTAAGAACCTATAAACTTCGGCTCCCTCTGTTTCTGTCTCCTTACAACACCTAATGCTCCACATTGTAAGAACCTATAAACTTCGGCTCCCTCTGTTTCTATCTCCTTTCAACGCCTAATGCTCCACATTGTAAGAACCTATAAACTTCGGCTCCCTCTGTTTCTGTCTCCTTTCAACGCCTAATGCTCCACATTGTAAGAACCTATAAACTTCGGCTCCCTCCGTTTCTGACTTTTGCTCTCTTGGTAGCTAACACTCTCATCAACTATTCAGCATCTAATATCGTCAGATATAGCTTTCGTCCGTTTTTCTTTCCTCCTCCGCCTTTTTCTAATTCCTGTTTCAAATTATTTCCGGTATTCTATACCAATCATATTCCTTTTTCGATATTTGTTAGGCAGAATGCTGTAACAGGAATGATGGAAGTTGCACCTGTCATATGTCATGAAGGAGTTATTAGACATTTACTCAGGCCAGTGGTTCTTAATCAATTCTGTACCTTTCGCTTTCCGGGGGGAGGCAGGTACAAAATTGTTTATGGCATTAATTTAATAATTTATCTATGCGATTAGATCGGATACATTCTCAGAGGCGTTCATGATAGTGTCGCTCGACCCGAGCGAGTGTTCGATCGAATGTCCTGAGCAGGATAACTAACGCGAAGAAGAAATTAAAAGAAATATATGAATTAAATTTAATAATTCTTTCTCTATCACATATGCCCCGGAACAGCTTTCGCATTACTTCAGGGCACTCATTGTACAGCCATGCCATTCCGGAAACGAGCAAATTCGATCAGGAAATTTCCACTCCGGGCGGGATTCGAACCCACAACCTCCGGACCATGCGCCAATGCTCTTAACAACTCAGCCACTGAGATCGGCATCACATCCATCTTGAAATCTCAATTCTTTTCCCAAGTATATTCACACTGGCCTCGTTGAGCACCACTGACGTAGAGGGTCGACAAATTGAAAAACCTCCACTTATATCTGATCATAAAAAGAGTGGGGGTTGACAGTTTGAGAGCAGACATCATCAATATACAGATTGTCCCAAAAATTCGAGACCACCTGAAGATCCTTTGAACAGCTATATGTGGAGTTTTGAAATTTTTACATGGTATTATACTACAAATTAAACCACCTGATGGCGTGACCAATTTTTCAGGGGTGGATCCCATGTGGCCCCCAGGGAGTCCAACTTTTATTTTTTAAATACGAACCCCAATCTTGCGATACATTTTCAGAAAGACAATAGAATTATAAATACTTTGCAAAAAAATTTACACGTCTAGCGTGTTTGGTTTCAAAATGGCGGCCATTTGAAATTTCCAAGATATGAGTTCNTTTTTTGCAAAGTACTTCTAATTCTATTGTCTTTCTAAAAATGTACCACAAGATGGGGGTTCGTATTTAAGAAACAAAAAGTTTGGGCCCCCCGGGGGCCACATGGGACCCGCCCCTGAAAAATAGGTCACACCATCAGGTGGTTTAATTTGGGGTATAATACCATGCAAAATTTCAAAAGTCCACATAAAGCTGTTCAAAAGTTATTCAGGCGGTCTCGGATTTTTGGGACACCCTGTATGAACTTTCAACTTAACCATATTTCAAAAAGGGAATTTTGCAGGACTTCATAAATATTAATATTCAGAAATTATTGTCAAATTCCAAATGAAAGATAAGTTTAGCAAATATCTTCCGGGACATGTAAGGAAATTTGAAGGATAGCATACCAAAAATAATTTGTGGTGAACATTGAGTTTTCGAATTTGCGACCCACTCAAATATGTCGAGAATATCATTCATCGTGGATTTTAGTAAAGAATTATTGCGCGACTTCAAAGTCAGCAAATTTGTTTGCTAAATTGTAAATCCGACACAAAGATCGGTTTTGTCAAATCGAAACATTTAATTTTTCAAGCCTTCACACTTCGAAACATTTAATTTTTCAAACCTTCACACTTGGAAACATTTAATTTTTCAAACTTTAATTTTACTCACCAGAGAATTTTGTTTTCAATCATTTTGTTTTGTTTACATTTTGAAATTTTCATTTGGCGCAGAGATTTTTTGATAAGAGTGAAGGGAACATAAAATGGCGTGGGCTTCGGGCACTACGCTTGGGCCTGAGGAGGATATGGTGAGGAAGATATACAAGCAGGGTGTCTACCAGACTGGAAATTCTGGAAAACCTGGAATTGTCAGGGAATTTTAGGAGACTGGAAGATGTCAGGAAAAAGTCAGGGAATTTAGGAAAAAACGCCAACAGACATTGTTGACTTCTTTCCTTTAAATTCTTCGCAGAAAGAAACTCACCTGCGTCACTTTATCAACGAATTTTTCTAAATTTCTTTTCAGAGGCCCTGAACAGTTTTCTCTATTTGAACTTTTCTGCCAGAACTTTTTCTCTTTTTTTATTAATATAAAAAGAAAGTACACACAATTGTCAACAGGGAAACTTTTTAACGTTAAAAGTAATTTTTCCTTTCTTTAAAAAGCTAAAAAACATTTTAACTTTCCAAGCAGCTTCCATCAAGAATGGCTGTAACAACAACAGTAAACTTTTCACTAACAGCAACTCATTTCTCAGACGAATTTTCAATGCTGTGATGAAATTATAAAAGTTGTGGGCTTCGAAAATGCAATCCGAAATGTTCTCGTCTACATTTGACTTTTACTTTCCTTATCCTATAAAAAGGAAAGTATTGTAATGGGCTGAAATTTTCCTTGTCGAGTTTTCAATGCTAAAACACGTTTCGGAGTTCCCAAAACCCAAATCTCGAGACCAGCCATTGTTTCTTGTGTGTGTCTATCCGTCTGCCTGTCTGTGAACAAGATACCTCAAGAGCGGCAAGTGCTAGAGGTAACAGCACCCCGAAAGGCAAAACATCTGGTGTCCCCAAGTTAAAGCCTATTGAATTTAAGCATCACTCGACGTAGCTTCAGTGACCTGACGGAAAAAGTTGTATTCAACATGCCAAAATAAAAATGGCGAATAAGTAAAAATAACCAAATTGTCCAAAATTAGTTGGTCACCCACTGAGTAAAATCTCGCTGAACGTTGCTTAACATTGCAGTGATCTAAGGGGATTTAACCCATTAAAGGTGAAGAAGTATAAAATAAATTTGTTAGAAAAATATAGAAATCTCCTGCCGTACAAAAACAACAGCGACAATGTTATAGATTTGTGCACTCACATTTCCCAGCCCCAGTCCCTGCCCATTAAAGGCTTGTACAAAATAAATTTGTTAGAAAAATATAGAATTCTCCTGCCGTACTCTTTTTGTACAGCGACAAACGTTATAGTAATGAGTACTCACATTTCCCAGCCCCATTCCCTGCCCATTAAAGGTGAAGAAGAACAAAATAAATTTGTTATGAAAATATAGAAATCTCCTGCCGTACAAATACAACAGCGACAATGTTACTGTAATGTGTACTCACATTTCCCAGCCCCAGTCCCTGCCCATTAAAGGCTTGTACAAATTAAATTTGTTAGAAAAATATAGAAATCTCCTGCCGTACTGTTTTTGTACAACGGCAAACGTTATAGTAATGAGTACTCACATTTCCTGGCCCCAGTCCCTGCCCATTAAAGGCGAAGAAGAACAAAATAAATTTGTTATGAAAATATAGAAATCTCCTGCCGTACAAATACAACAGCGACAATGTTATAGTAATGTGTACTCACATTTCCCAGCCCCAATCCCTGCCCATTAAAGGTGAAGAAATACAAAATAAATTTGTTAGAAAAATATGGAAATCTCCTGCCGTACAAATACAACAGCGACAACGTTATAGTAATGTGTACTCACATTTCCCAGCCCCAATCCCTGCCCATTAAAGGTGAAGAAATACAAAATATTTTTTTTAGAACAATATAGAAATCTCCTGCCGTACAAATACAACAGCGACAATGTTATAGTAATGTGTTCTCGCATTTCCCAGCCCCAATCCCTGCCCATTAAATGTGAAAAAGTACAAAATAAATTCGTTAGAAAAATATAGAAATCTCCTGCCGTACTGTTTTTGTACAGCGACAACGTTATAGTAATGTGTACTAACATTTCCCAGCCCCCAGTTCCCGCATTTCCCAGCCTCCAGTCCCTGATGTATGAAAATGTTAGTTTATTAAAAAGTTATTCATCCAAGTAGAAAGAATGCAGAATTCCCAAATGTGATCGGTTTCTACATTTAGGAGCGATGGAAACAAAAAAATAGCTGAGGGAGGTGGTGAGCGGTAGAAATCATTAGGTACGAGTTGAATTTAACAGTTGAAAAAATTAGAGAACATAAGAAAAATGTGTTTTTATTAACCCTTGACTGGTCCAGGAGGAAGAGTTTCATGGAAACAGAAAAATAGCTGAGGGAGGTGGTGAGTGGTAGAAATCAGTAGGTACGAGTTGAATTTAACAGTTGAAAAAATTAGAGAACATAAGAAAAATGTGTTTTTATTAACCCTTGACTGGTTCAGGAGGAAGAGTTTCATGGAAACAGAAAAATAGCTGAGGGAGGTGGTGAGCGGTAGAAATCATTAGGTACGAGTTGAATTTAACAGTTGAAAAAATTAGAGAACATAAGAAAAATGTGTTTTCATTAACCCTTGACTGGTCCAGGGTGAAGAGTTTCATGGAAACGAAAAACTCTGCCAATGTGACACATGAGTTTATTATTTTTCTGGCAAAAAATATAATAAACCTTTTAATAAACCAAAAGAAAATTTATAATAAACCAAAAGAAAATTTGGGGGGGGGGGGGAAAANCGTGACGATTCCAAATTTGGGGCGTAATTAGACCCTAAATTTGACACACGTACTAAATTTGGAGTCTCTGGCTCTTACCATTCTCTTTTTAGACAGGATTAATGAAAACCGCTTTAAAGCGGTAAGAACCGACAGCGGTATATTTGATTGAACCCAAAAGTTTCAGAGCTAACTGAGACCCCCAAAAAGACATACATACAAAATTTCAAATCTCTAGCTTTTACTATTCTCCTTTTAAACAGCAATACTGAAAACCGCTAAAAAGGGGTAAAAATCGCCCAGGGTGTATTCGATTGCACTCAAAATTTTTGGAGCACAATTAGAGCCCAGATGGGACCTATATACCAAATTTCATCCAAATCGGTCAACGCTAAGTGGCTAAAGTGCCCATCACTGCGTACGGCGGACAAACTTTTTTTTTCGATTTTTGCATTCTACGTACCTTGAAACCTAAAATATCAAATTTTNTTTCATCCAAATCGGTCAACGCTAAGTGGCAAAAGTGCCCATCACAGTGTACGGCGGACAAATGGATTTTTTTTATTCGATATTTGCATTCTACGTACCTTGAAACGTATGATATCAAATTTTGAGGGGGTATTTTTTTTTTTTCGTGACGATTCCAAAGGTTCCTTATTGAAAATAATAAACCGAAAATATCTGAGGGGGGTGGTAAGCAGTATAGAAATAAAATGACAGATGCTGGTAGCAAACCAGAATCATAATCAAATGAGTCAGTAGATTGGGTACCAATCTTCTGACTCATTGAAGATTGCATGATCTGGCTACAGCTTCGTTCCTCCTGATTCATCTGAGTGGGTACAATCCATCAGGGGGGAGGGGGGAAACCTCAATTGGCTCAAATGAATAGATGTTTTTGTCACGGGACTTTAGTCTATGCCTGCTGTGTTGCCTGTAGTGATGTTAGCTGGGCGGAGTACTTTATATTTTTGTGAGTCCTACATAGATCAACTGAACCCATTATTACTTTCCTTATCTTATGAAAAGGAAAGTATTTTAATGGGCTGAAATTTTCGATGTCGAGTTTT
>JAAEEI010000059.1:0-20199 GCA_012654025.1 Pachypsylla venusta
CTTGCTCCCACTTGAACTTTATTTTTTTTCCTTTCTTATTACGCATACATACTAAAAGGGATCTGTGTGCCAAATTTCAAGTCTCTACGTTTAGCCATCGTGGAGCTACGTTGATTATCAGTCAGTCAGTATACCAACTGGGCTTTGCGTTTTATAAGTATAGATTACATTACATTACTCAAATGTCCTGCCGAGGCTGAATGATCTCTAAAACAACACTCAGTGTCCGTTCGGGGGACTCGCGTCAAACTATAGGTACCTAACTAATGACGACCGACGTTGCTCAACTTCAGTGATCTGACAAACATAAGTTAGGACTAGATGTGTTGAATGTCTTGTTAATTAGACTAACGAGAATTCGGGTTAAACAAATATTTGGACTAAAACATTATAAATATATTTTCATACTCTGTTCGAGTTGGAATCAATTTTCTGGTCTGGATTTGTGTGCATTCTGTTTGAAATGATTGGAGCGGAGTTGGTACGTAATTTAAATTATTTTTCAACAATAAACTGTCCAGGTGGCAATTGATCCAGCAAGATCCAGAGCAAATCACTTGAACGAATTAAGTCTCCAGTAGAGCGCTGGAGAAATTTATTGAAAAACTAGCTGTTTTCCCGTGCTTCGCTACGGTTACAAAATTTAACAACTCAATTTTAGGTTTTTGGTGGAACCGACCCCCAGAGTGAACACGGCTCCTATTTAGAAAATTCAATATTTTAATCAAAGATATTACTTTTTGCACTGCGGAACACCTTCGTATAAAATTTCAGCTTTCTCGCTCATCCCGAAGTGGTACTTCTCAATTCCGATTTTTNCCTAGTGTACCTACACTAACCAATTTGCTTATGTTGCAATACTCGTTTCTTTATTAAGTTCCTAGGTAGTAGGTACCTACTTGTACTTTCTTAAATTATATTTTACTAGGTACATAGGTAATTTAAATAGTTGGGGGCTCCGTCAAAATGATATATTTTTTCAATTGTCAACCCAGAAATGTCGAAATATCCAGTGTAAGTTGTCAAAGCGCGGGGCCCGTAGCACGTGCTACAAGTGCTACTATTGTTAAGTTAATCCGGCCCTGCATCCAGCGAGGTTTTACCATTTGGTTGTTTACGTGGGTTTGCGCCCTCGTAATGCTGGCTATTTTTCCGTCCCAAATCAGCTATTTTGCAAGTTTCCAGCGAATGGAGGGTAAAACTCCCGCCTTGAATGACCAATAGATATTAAAGAGACGTTAAGCCAAATTAAAAAAAAAAGGGATTTTTTTCTTTACCGAAGCTTTTTCAGCTTTTAACTGCTATTTAAGATTAAGTTTAGGTAAAAAATCCGGTATGAACATCACACGACTTTCGTTATTTATAAAAAAGAAGAAAGTATTGTAATGGGCTGATATTTTTGATGTCGAGTTTTCGATGCCAAAACACATTTTGAAGTCCCCAGGGCGGAAATACAATTATATATTACACTTCTTGATATATTACACTTCAACCTAAGTTGTTTTTTTCAATTTCTTGTATGAAATTGATATGAATAGGCACCAAGTTTAAAGTTCCAGCTATTACCGTTCTCATTTTAAGCAGGATATGCAAAAAGCGCTAAAAAGCAGCATAAAACCACCAACGGTGCATTCGATTTACACCAAAAGCTTATTTTGCCGTTCATGGCATAAAACTGACATATATACCAAATTTCAAGTCTCTAGAAATTGCTGTTCTTGAGATATCTTGTTCACAGACAGACACACGCGCGGTCCAATGGGTGAAACTCGAGATTTGGGCTCTGGGGACACCAAAACGTGTTTTGGCATTGAAAACTCGACATGGAAAATTTCAGCCCATTACAAGAATTTCCTTTTTATAGGTTAAGGAAAGTAAAAAACAAAACGTGTTTTGCTATAAAAACGCCCAGTCAGCATTTTGACGTGCTGCAAAATGAGAATTCAATTTTTTTTTCCGGTACGTTGCATATATAGACTATCCCGTGGAATAATAATAATAATACTGCTTATTTATACTGCTCAATGAGACTAACGAGTCCCTTTACCCCAGCAGTAAGCTTGTACTATTATTGTGGTCAAATTATCAATTAATTGAGAGGATAAAATCCTACCTTGGCTGGGGTTCGAACCCGCGACCTCCTGATTACCAGGCGAGCGCTTGACCACTGAGCTACCAAGGCGAAAAATCGACCTTCCTACCCTTATGCGTTTCCGACATGTTGAAAACAACCCGGGGAAATTTGGATTTCAATTATTTTCATGACTTCAAGTGCTTTTAAGCTAATTTTCAAAGAACTTTCAAATTCCTTGGACACCATTGCACTTTGCTTGTCTTAACTCAGTATAGCTTTTCTTCTTCTACTTTTTCTTTAATTTCACCCTTTCCCAATTCTATTTGGGGTCGACGTTGCATGCCATAATTCTACCATGCCACAACCTTTTGTTCGGTGCCTACTCTCATTAGCTGTAACCCTTTTCCTGGCACGGCAATCCTAGCTTGCTCCTCACAGTATCCATAGAAACTGCGTGGAAACTCGCTTTTTGCTGATCATCTCTCATCATTGGTTTGAAGCAGATTTTTCAAAGGCTGGATGTCCTTCCTACCACCTTCTGTGCCCACTCTCTTTCGTTTGCACCCTTTCCTCATTCCTGGCACGGTAACCCTCGCTTGCTCCTGACAGTAATGACCTTTATCATTTGTTTGAAAACAAAGATTTTTTATAGGCTGGATGTCCTTCCTACCAGCCCACAACCTTCTGTCCCCACTCTCTTTCGTTTGCACCCTTTCCTCATTCCTGGCACGGTAACCCTCGCTTGCTCCTGACAGTAATGACCTTTATCATTTGTTTGAAAACAAAGATTTTTTATAGGCTGGATGCCCTTCCTAACACCAAACCTTCTGTATTTACACGAGCTTAGGACCGTCACCTAATGAAGCTGGTTTGCTCCCCACGGTGGCTACATTATAGCTTTTATTGCATTGAATACTAGTTGCAATTCTGTCAAGTATAGTAGTTCCACTAAATACCAAAAAAAAGAGCAGTCGTGTGGCCCCTAAGGACCAAAAATAATCAGTTAATTTTTTGAACATAAAAAAATCTGTCCCCTGTAGATAGAGGAACTTAAAAAGAATACATCCAAAGCAACCAACTCTTTGCCAGTCGTAAAAAGCGACTAAGGGCAGTGTTGAAAACGATATTTTTTTCCATTGCCCATGCAGAAAACAAGGATGGGCCACTGCCTTATCCGTAAAGGCCTATTTACACTGCCTGAACTTACACGAGCTTCGAGCATTCGTGATCGTTGCTCGCCAATTTTCGACGAGCACGAACACAAGCTAGCATTCTGTTCACACTGCTCGAGCATTTCCGACGATCAGTTACTCGAGCACGAACGAGCATTCGCTTCGAACATGATCGGCTCGCGGCGACTGTTTACACTGCCTGCGTCTCGAACGAATGCTCGTTCGTCACCTTTGTTCGCGACGAATGCTCGGGCAGTGTAAATGGTCCTTAAGGACTCTCAAATATGAACAACTCATGGTGAGTTTTTGCAAACCAGCCCCATGTCTGTTAACCCATGATGATGATGAAATGCTAGTATTGAAATGGACCTTCCAATTCAGGAACTTGATTTTAAATGCGAGGTGCCAAATTATAGCTCACTTTCAATGCCAGTGTCATGCTCTTTACATTTGACAGTGAGGTTTGCATTAAATATTAATGTCACGCATCTATTAGTGAAACAGTTGGAATTAATGATACTGCCTCCCTCACTACTCACATTGGAACAATTGATACAGCCATGTGTGCTATGGAACACATGCCTGTCGGGAACACTTTTCAGTAGAATACCAAAAATAAAGTCCCTCGTTGATAGGAGGACTTTAAAAGAATACTTCCAAGACACCCAAGTCCATGCTAGTAGTAAAAGGCGACTAAGGGAAGGGTCGAAACGATATTTTTTTCGATTAGGTACCCATGCAGAACAAGGAGAAGCTTACTGCATTATCCGTAAAGGCCCATTTACATTGCCCGAACATACACGAGCTTCGAACATTCTATTCACACTGCTCGAGCATTTCCGACGATCAGTTACTCGAGATCAGACTCGAGCACGAACGAGCATTCGCTTCGAACATGATCGGCTCGTGGCGACTTTTTACACTGCCTGAGTCTCGAACGAATGCTCGTTCGTCACCTTTGTTCGCGACGAATGCTCAGGCAGTGTAAATGGTCCTTAAGGACTCTCAAATATGAACAACTCATGGTGAGTTGTTGCCAACCAGCCCCATGTCTGTTAACCCATGATGATGATGAAATGCTAGTATTGAAATGGATCTTCCAATTCAGGAACTTGATTTTAAATGCGAGGTGCCAAATTATAGCTCAATGTCAATGCCAGTGTCATGCTCTTTACATTTGACAGTGAGGTTCGCATTAAATATTAATGTCACGCATCTATTAGTGAAACAGTTGGAATTAATGATACTGCCTCCCTCACTGATCACATTGGAACACTTGATACAGCCATGTGTGCCATGGAACACGTGCCTGTCGGGAACACTTTTAAGTAGAATACCAAAAATAAAGTCCCTCGTTGATAGGTGGACTTTAAAAGAATACTTCCAAGGCACCCAAGTCCATGCTAGTAGCAAAAGGCGACTAAGGGAAGGGTCGAAACAAGATTTTTTTCGATTAGGTACCCATGCAGAAAACATCAAGGAGAGAGAAGCTTACTGCATTATCCGTAAAGGCCCATTTACATTGCCCGAACATACGCGAGCTTCGAGCATTCTGTTCACACTGCTCGAGCATTTCTAACGATCAGTTACTCGAGATCAGACTCGAGCACGAACGAGCATTCGCTTCGAACATGCTTCGCTTTGAGCTCGCGGCGACTGTTTACACTCCCTGAGTCTCGAACGAATGCTCTTTCGTCACCTATGTTCGCGACGAATCCTCAGACAGTGTAAAAGGGCCTTAAGGACTCTCAAATATGAACAACTCATGGTGAATTGTTGCAAACCAGCCCCATGTCTGTTAACCCATGATGATGATGAAATGCTAGTATTGAAATGGACCTTCCAATTCAGGAACTTGATTTTAAATGCGAGGTGCCAAATTATAGCTCAATGTCAATGCCAGTGTCATGCTCTTTACATTTGACAGTGAGGTTTGCATTAAATATTAATGTCACGCATCTATTAGTGAANTTTGTTGACTGATAAAGATAATAAAGGGAGAAATATTTTTCCGGGTGTTTGTTGTTTACTGAAGGAAAATGTTCTTTTATTCTGGTGACGATTGATTGTGATGTCTTTTTAATGTATTCACCGAAGTTGAGGACGTTTATTTGGTAAGGTCCATTAAGTTGGCCCGTCCACGGTGGAATTTCGGTGTTTTGGTGGGTGCTATCGTTTGTACCGATTTGTACCAAAATATTTTCGTTTGTACCTTTATCGTTCTCGAGATAATCGACTTTTTTGTGGGCCGGGTCAGCTTAACGGTAGCCCAGCCCAGTTGGATTTTTCAACTTTTGATAATGTTAATCGATGCACCTTCGTTTGTACCGATTTGTACCGAAATTTCATCGTTTGGTACATGCCCCTTTTGTCAATTGGTTTTATTATGTCTTTCTGATCAAATAAGGCGTTTTTGAAAATTGTCACTCGATACGAGTCGACTGATTGAGTTGACTCATATTTGTGAGTCGAGTCATGTCAACTCACCTAAGTGAGTTGAAAATCTAATCCCTACTTCCCACAGTATCCATAGAAAATGCGTAGAAGCTCGCTGTTTGCTGATGATCTCTCATCCCAGTTTTAAAGTAGAGTTTTTTTAAAGGCTGGATGCCCTTCCTGTATTTAGCGAGGCTTTGGATTGTTACCTAATCAAGCTGGCTTGCACCCCTCCGGTGCAAACTATGCTCTGGTTATGAAATGCGACTTATTATGCAATCGAAAGAAATGACGACAACACCTAATATATCAGGTTTGAAAACTTTCGGTATCATCTAATAGACCATCTTTTCCGCTATAATATTATCCAATGTCAACTGCTTGAACGTGTTGTCTTATAAAAATCTTAATTAGACATCTTATAGTACATCCGAACACGCAAGATGTAAGTTTGTAGTTTTGGCATGTCGCATTGACCAGACAAGGAAATGGTCGTATTATGAAATGGTAGCTTCTATCCAGTATATACCGACAAGCCGTCTGAGAATAATGAACTTAGATGTACGTACCTACAACAGATTATCTATAATAATAAAACTCAATGTAACGATAAATGTGTGTGTGTGGCTGTGTGGGTATGTATCACTAATTGTTTAGCCAAAACGATAAGAGATATCGAAAAATTGATGAGAATGGACCCCCCCCCCCAAAACCATAGGCCTAAACACCAGAAAAAATATCAGAATATAAAAATGTCGAACAGTTTTCGAGTTACGGCCGATTTTCCGATTTTTGTAAAGGGAATCATGAATATTATAAGCTTCCAATTTTTGAAAGGGAAATCTTAGGATACTATTAGCACGGGAACGGCCATGCCTCTAAGGCGCCCAGCTATGGGCCGTAGCGAAGCACGGGCGAAACAGCTAGTATATAATATAAGGAATTTATTTGTGTTAAAGCTAATGCTTTGTCACAATGCACTTCCCCATGTTATTACTAAATTTGTTGCCTTCGCTTGAATTCGAACCGACAGCCTCCTGGTTACGAATCCGTCACTCTTGCCAACTGAGCTACTGAGTCTGCACGTACAACAGATTATTAGAATTAAATCTGTAAACAATTACGGCATAGGGCATCTCGTGTGCAGTTTGATGATACAAGTGTGAGAGGGGTGTCAATTTCCTCGTATTGATCTCTAGTAAATGAAAATCCATGATGTCACCCTCAAATTTTGACGACTTGATGGGGTACCTAGTTTAAAAAAATATATTTTTTGTGGGTGGCCACTTTGGCCGCCATCTTGGTTTTCCTGGTCAAACATAAGGCGTAGATTCCATCTACGACTCCGAAAACATTGAAATTGATTCTCTGTTTCTTGCCCAGAACCAGTTATTAATGATTCTAGGCCGCCATTTTGAATTTGCAGGGTCGCTGAGGGTTGAGCGACCGAATCGACAAAAAAATTGAATTTTACGACTCAAAATACGTATACTGAGACACTCCACACGATCCTTAGCGATAACTTAAAGATTTTCTTATGCCGGGCGGCTAATATCTTGGACGAAATCTTGAATTGTAGTTCTCTCGACAAAATTTGAGGCTGCGGGTGCCACCATGGATTTCATTTCCTAGAGGTAAGTACCAAGAGATTGACACCCCTCCAACACGTGTATCATCAAACTGCACACGGAACCGGATTTTGTGACCTTTCCAGTGTGAATCTAGGATAGAATAACTAGGTTTGTCCGTAGACAATTAGTATTTCCTAAATTTTATTTTGCCCGATCCCGAATTCGAACTTGTAACTCTGGAATGGTTTGTCAATATTTAGCAAATTATGTCCTAAATTATGTATTGAGAAGCCACCTAAAACTTTTTTTGCTATGAGTTGATATGTTGTCGCGACAAAATTTAAGATATCGGTCCATGAATCTCTGAATTTGGTAAAAAATCGGAAAAATCGGCCAAAAAATCGGAAATGTTTCAAGATATTGTTCTGAAAATAGATATATGCACCCTTGGGTATATGCAGAATATGGAGAAAAAAGTTTGGTAAAAATTGGTTGAGTGGTTTCGGAGGAGTAGGGTAACAAAAGTTTGCAGTTTGTAGGGAGTATAAGGCTACGCTTCGCTCCGCCCAATAATGTAGGGAGTATAAGGCTACGCTTCGCTCCGCCCAATAATTATATTTTTTTACTACATATTTATATCCATTATTATATCCATGGAAAAATAGTGGGAGAATAAAGGGTAAACTTTATAAAACAGTAGTGAGAGCAGCTTTGATGTATAGTGCGGAGACGTGGGCTATAACCAAAGCACAAGAGAGAAAGTTGGAAGTAGCTGAGATGAGGATGTTGAGATGGATGTGTGGATTAACAAGGAGAGACAGAGTGAGAAATGAGAAAATCAGAGAAACAGTGAAGGTGGGGCCATTGGGAAATTGTATTGTCTTGTCTGTTTTGTCTTCCAGGTTATCACTTTCATCTTCTACATTATTGTATTGTTTGTTTTGATTTCCAGGCTATCACTTTCATCTTCTACATTATTGTATTGTCTGTTTTGTTTTCCAGGTTATCACTTTCATCTTCTATATTATTGTATTGTCTGTTTTGTTTTCCAGGTTATCACTTTCATCTTCTACATTATTGTATTGTCTGTTTTGTTTTCCACGTTATCACTTTCATCTTCTACATTATTGTATTGTCTGTTTTGTTTTCCAGGTTATCACTTTCATCTTCTACATTATTGTATTGTCTGTTTTGTCTTCCAGGTTATCACTTTCATCTTCTACATTATTGTATTGTCTGTTTTGTTTTCCAGGCTATCACTTTCATCTTCTACATTATTGTATTGTCTGTTTTGTTTTCCAGGCTATCACTTTCATCTTCTACATTATTATATTGTCTGTTTTGTTTTCCAGGTTATCACTTTCATCTTCAACATTATTGTATGTCTGTTTTGTTTTCCAGGTTATCACTTTCATCTTCTACATTATTATACTTATCCGATTGCAATTAAATTTGGCACAGTTGATGGGCGCATTCCTGGGAAGATTTTTGTCTACCATCCCTCTAATGTTAAGCTACACCGAGTAGGGACAAACAATGAATGGGTGAGACCAAAAAAGTTCACGTTTTTCGACCTAAATGACAATCTTTCTCGAAATTTGTCGCGACGACATATCAACTCAATGCGAGAAAGTTTTAGGTATTGTATTGTTTGTTTTGTTTTCCAGATTATCACTTTCGTCTTCTACCTAATCTCTATCATATCATGTCTCCCAACCAATGAAAAGCCCTCATCATCTTTAACGAGTATTGATTATGAAAATGTAACCAATACAGTTTCCGATCAGTCACCCAATAATGAGGATGATTACGATGACTCGAAGCCACTTGCACAATTCAATGGAGTCCAAATCTATTTTGATAGCTCCAAACTTTCGAACACTTTCAATTCAATCAAAGATATTGGAAAAGCAACCGTATCAGTTTTGAAAACACCTTTTGATGCTTTGTCCACTTTGAATTCGAAGAATGTATCTTTAGAATCAAGATCAGAGGGCGCTGATTCAAGTTCGAGCACAGGATTGTTGGACATTGCAAAAAATATACCCATAATTAATCAGTTTGGTCCAAAAATTCAACAACTTGGTCAACAAATCCAGTTTATCAAACCAGGTAATTTCAGTTGAAAGAAGGGAACTATTTATGTTATTCCAAAAAGACAATTCAAACATTTCTTCAATCAGCATCAATAGCACCCCAAAATACACCAGTACCCGTAAGATTACTGAATTAAAAATTCGGGGACGTAATTAGATCATAAATTTCAGTTGGAAGAATTGAGATATTTATGTCATTCCAAAAAGACAATTCAAACGTTTCCTCAGTCAGCATCAATAGCACCCCAAAATACACCAGTACCCGTAAGATTACTGAATTAAAAATTCTGGGGCGTAATTAGATCATACATTTTAGTTGAAAGAAGAGAGCTATTTATGTCATTCCAAAAAGACAATTCATATGTTTCCTCAGGCAGCATCAATGGCACTCCGAAATACACCAGTACCTGTAAGATTACTGAATTAAAAATTGTGGGCCGTAATTAGATCATGAATTTCAGTTGAAAGAAGGGAGCTATTTATGTCATTCCAAAAAGGCAATTCAAATGTTTTCTCAGTTAGCATCAATGGCACCCCGAAATACACCATTACCCGTAATATTACTGAATTAAAAATTGTGGGCCGTAATTAGATCATAAATTTCAGTTGAAAGAAGGGAGCTATTTATGTCATTCCAAAAAGACAATTCAAAGGTTTCCTCAGTCAGCATCAATAGCACCCCAAAATACACCAGTACCCGTAAGATTACTGAATTAAATAAGATTGCTGAATTAAAAATTCTGGGGCATAATTAGATCATAAATTTCATTTGAAAGAAGGGAACTATTTATGTCATTCCAAAAAGACAATTCAAACGTTTCCTCAGTCAGCATCAATGGCACCCCGAAATACGCCATTACCCGTAAGATTGCTGAATTAAAAATTCTGGGGGATAATTAGATCATAAATTTCAGTTGAAAGAATTGAGCTATTTATGTCATTCCAAAAAGACAATTCAAACATTTCCTCAGTCAGCATCAATGGCACCCCGAAATACACCAGTACCCGTAAGATTACTGAATTAAAAATTGTGGGCCGTAATTAGATCATAAATTTCATTTGAAAGAAGTGAGCTATTTATGTCATTCCAAAAAGACAATTCAAACATTTCCTCAGTCAGCATCAATGGCACCCCGAAATACACCAGTACCCGTAAGATTGCTGAATTAAAAATTCTCTGGGGCGTAATTAGATCATAAATTTCACCCTGTATATCGCAACCTTTAAAAATCAAGATTTACATGTTTCATCAGGCGCCTTAGAGGCACGGCCATTCTTACTTTTTAGTATTTTCTAAATTTTATTTTACCCGATCCCGGTTTACTCTGCAATGGCCGGCCATACTCTTGCATAAATTGTCCTAAAATAAGGACTAAACAGCCACCTAAAACTTTCTCGTTTTGAGTTTATATCATGTCGCGACAAAATTTAAGATATCGGACCGTGACTATCCCATTTTGGAGAAGAAGTTAGAAATTTGGCCGTAACTCGAAAACGGTTTGACATATTTTTGTTCTGATAATTTTCCTTGGGTCGTAGACCATGATTTTTTTTTTGGGGGGGGGAGNGGCGGGGGTGGTCCATTCCCATCAATTTTTCGGTATCTGTTACCGTTTTGGCTGTGGTATTGTAACAGACAACCCCTCATAGGTACATACAAACAAATATCTGATTTATATATTTAGATTGAGTGAGGGCGAGTATATTATTTTTTTCATTCTCGCCCCCACCTAGCTGGGTGAGATTTATGCGAGTAGCTGCATTGTAAGTTTCCAGTGATTGGAGGGTAAAACCTCCGCCTCTAATTGAAGATATTACCTGTTTCCTTAGATGATAAAAAGACGTTAAGCCAAAAAAATAGAAGTCTTCTCAAAATAAATTGGATTTCTTTAGCTATTCCGAAACGAGCAGTACGTATCTACTAGTGGATTACTATGATCAGGTGTTTACGTTAGTATTAATCGAATTTTATTTATTGGAATAAAGGATTATTCCAACTCACTTCGCATTTTATTTCGTGAAAAATTTGGAATCAAGATGGCGAAAATGAAGAATAGTGACCCAACTATTTCTTGATTCACAAATCCGCCATTTTGTTCTTCACTTTTATTCCAATTCTGATTGGCTGTTCCGATTCATGTTTGTTGTTTTGAATTTTTACCTCTGTTTAGTTTTGCAGAGTCTAACCTCATTTCTGACACATTGAGGGTTCTGAAACCGGGGAGGAGTGTCTGCCAATTTTTGTTACCAATTTTAACCCAATTAGAGGGGTTAGGAGACGTTTTTACTACCATGCCTGTATTTCGTACAACCGTCCAAAATGGATCCATGACGTCCAATAAAGAAGGTTTTTTTTAAAAAAAAAAAATCTAAATTTTTTGAGAAGGGTTGCCAGACACTCCTCCCCTGTTCCAGGCACATCTTTTGAGGTGAGAACGCTCCCTCTAGTGGCCAAATTTGTAAATAAAAAAGGAATAATCAGCTGTTTATCACAATATTGCTTCCAAAATTCTTCACGAAATAAAATGCGAAGGAAACCTGAATAATCCTTTATTCAAATAAATAAAATTCGACTATTGTAGTCATTAATAGAAAAACTATCTTAATCAAATTTAAGAAAAATGGGGGCAATCCCCCCCCCGGAAGGGGAGGGCCTTCATTTGTTTTCCGTATTGAATTTAAAACTTTAATAACAATTTAAGACTTTTGCAGTAGACTATAACTTATCTAGAATTGCTGTCTCATACATTTGGCTACCATTGGACATAATGATTGAGCACACTGAGACAGGAAGATGATAAATTACATGAAAATTATAACTTTATCAGCAAGGGCGTAGCCAGCATCTGGCCTAGGGGGGGGGGAAGCTGAGATTTTCATGTCGGGAGGGGGGGTCGATAAAGTAAATGGTTACTTATTTAATAATAAACCCCCAGGGGTAACTGATGATTCAGTTATTGGGGAGGGGCGACCCCAGGGCCTGTGATAAATATCGATAAAGGAAAGTGCCAAACCGGCGAAATTCAACTAGCAGGAGGAGTTTTACAATGGAAAAATATACGGAAAGCCGAAAAAAAACAGATGGAACCTATACGTTTGTAACGTTTGTTAATTTTTTTGAATTTTCCCACCAAATTTACCAAATGCGATTCAACGATGCGACAAGTTTGCCACAGTTACATTTGATTGTTCACAGTGGGGCTGTTGGATTAGGGACAAAATGTGGCATTTATCGTATTTCGGTACTTGATGACTTTTTTGCTTCCAAAAATCATTTTATCTAGTGTAAATTTAAGTTGCCCCTTCCGTGCTGCATACTCTCGAAAATTTCTAGGGGGGGGGCAGCTGCCCCCACCTGCCCCCCCTTCCTACGCCTATGTTTATCAGATACATATATGATTGTGTTGTTCCTTTTTTAATAGGCACTAAGTGGTGTGGAACTGGTGACATAGCAAAAGACGTCAGTGACATTGGCATTTTCCATCAGATAGATTCCTGTTGTAGAGATCATGACCTTTGCCCGGATAATATTATAGCCCAATCATCCAAACACAATCTGACCAATGATGGATCCTTTACAAGGTAATCAAATACCGTAAAGTGGGTGAATAGGATCATTTTTCAACTTTGAAAGACTGTATCTTTGTGATTTTTTTCTTCATAGATTTGTTTTTTGTGCCAAAACTTGTGTCTTGATTAGTTCTTTTCAATGAACCTAAGATAAAGGTTCTCCGACCTTTAGTTTGGGCACATTTTAAAGAAAGCTTTTTAAAGAAATAATAAGATCACCTACTGACTTTTATTCATTGAACCGGTTTTTGCAGTCGGCAGGTTAATGGAATCACAAAACTTGTTTTTAAAAAAAGTTTCAAAACAAAATTACGAAGATACCAAAATGAACTTTTGTGATACCAGAATAAACTTTTTGCGTTAAAGGGGGTTAAAAATATTTTTTAAGAAAATAGGAACATAAAAATCTACTTAAATCTAAGAAAGTCTTACTTTCAGTCTTGAGAGATAATATCTTGATCTTTGGGGGCAGCCAATGAGATAAACCAACGAGACCCGCTCTCAAAAAAATTGAGAGAGGCCTAATTAAACCCTAAATTTGACATACCTACTAAATTTTATGTCTCTGGCTCTTAATACCATTCTCTTTTTAGACAGGGTTATTGAAAACCGCTTTAAAGCGGTAAAAACCGCCAGCGGTATATTTGATTGAACCCACAAGTTTCGGAGCCAACTGAGACCCCAAATATGACATACATACAAAATTTCAAATCTCTAGCTCTTACCATTCTCCTTTTAGACAGCAATACTGAAAAAAAGAAGCAATACTGAAAATAAGACTGCAATCGTATACACCCTTGGCGGCAAAAATCGCCAAGGGTGTATTCGATTGCACCCAAAAGTTTCGAGGCACAATTAAAGCCCAGATGGGACCTGTATACCAAATTTCATCCAAATCGGTCAACGCTAAGTGGCAAAATTGCCCATCACGGCGGACGGCGGACAAACGGATTTTTTTTTATTCGATTTTTGGATTCTACGTACCTTGAAACATATTTAATATCAAATTCTGAGAGGGGTTAATTTTTTTTTTTCGTGACGATTCCAAAGGTTCATTATTGAATATAATAAACCAAAAGACAATGCGTCCATCTCTATTGAAAAACTTTTAAAAATGACACGGACTTTGTTGCAGTGAATGCAGTGTGTTTCAAAGGAAAATATACCTTTGCAACATATTGTTTTGTAACGTGTTGCGCAACAAAATGTTGGTTGCAATGGGAAGGCAGCTCAATTTTAAGTTTTTGTTTTCTTTTTCAGATCGAACTGTATTTGTGACTTCGGATTTTATAAATGTCTAAAAGAAGCAGGTGGTCCTGTGGCGTATGAAGTTGGAATTGCTTACTTCGATATCCTCAAACCGTTATGTTTTCAATTTGAGTTCCCTAAAATTGGATGCAAAAAATATTTTGGGTACGTATCATGGGATGCCATTTGGTTACGTAGACCAGGGGCGTACACAAAGGGGGGTTGGCCGGCTATAGCCCCCCTCCCGAAATTTTTTTCGGGATAAGCCATCAAATGTGAAACGCGGGTGCGGCGAGTGTATATCATTTAACCGTGTGCTTCTTTTTCAATGTCACACAGAAAACACTTTTTGGGATACTTACATAACAAAGTGCAAAGTTAGGATGATTTTTTTCTACCTTCCTTATCCTATAAAAAGAAAAGTATTGTAATGGGCTGAAATTGCCAAAACACGTCTTGGGGTCCCCAGAGCCCAAATCTCGAGTTTCAGCCATTGGTCCGTGTGTGTGTTTTTGTCTGTGGACAAGATATCTCAAGAACAGCAAGTGTTAGAGACGTCAGTTTTATGCCATAAACGGCAAAATAAGCTTCTGGTGGTAATTGAATATCCCGTTGGTGGTTTTATGTCGCTTTTTAGCGTTTTCCCATATGCCGCTTTTTAGCGTTTTATAAATCGAGAACGGCAATAGCTAGAACTTTAAACTTTAAGCCTATTCATATCAATTTCATACAAGAAATTTAAAAATAAAACTTAGGTTGAAGTTTAATATTATATTCCCAAGTAAGACAGAGCTCTTGGCGATTTCCTCTATAAAAAAATGCATTCGTTCCATTAACTCCTGGGTGATGTGGAAAAACAGAAGAAATCCAAACCTCTTAAAGAAGACAAATACTGAAGGAGTTAAAAAAAAACTATCTCTTGGGCGCGATAGAGTACATCACCTAATAAGCAGAGGCGTAGGAACTGTGGGGCGGACCGCCCTAGATGCCGGTCTAATAGGGCTTTGCTACGCCTTTTATTTCTAGAAACATTTGATTATGGTTAAGGGGCGCATTTCGAAATCTCGCCTCTGGCGCCTGACAACCACCAGGCGGTCCTGCTTTGAAAACTGTGTTTGCATGTAAAGCCCTATATTTACACATTATTTACATTATCTCTCTGTGAAACTAGATGTTTTTTTTTTAATTTGGCTTAACATCTATTGGTCATTAAAGACAGGCGTTTTACACTCCATTCGCTTGCAAACCAGCTACCCACACCCCACCCAGCCTGGTTTGGGCCGGAAAAAAGAGCCAACGATAGGTAGTGTTCAGATGGGTTCAACGCCACGATGCTGTTATGGTATATATTTTATCCAGTCAGCCCCCCCGAAAAAAAATCCTGTGTACGCCCCTGACGTAGACACTGGTAATATCCAAAATGTTAGCTGAGTTGTTAATATAGACTAGAAACCGGGTAGAAAGTGCAGAAATGAACCGCTCAGAACGGCCATGTATCTAAGGCTTTTGAGAAATATATAAAACACATATAGGCTACAAAATATACGGGGTGGGCACGAATCCATGTTCTTCCCCGCCCCCCCCCCCTCGCAGGCGAAACAGCTAGTCTTAATATAAGTCAGAAATTTATGTGTACCTATGTAACTATGTACGAGGGGTTGTCTGTTACAATACCACAGCCCAAACGGTAGCAGATAGCGAAAAATTGATGGGAATGGACCCCCCCAAAATCATGATCTACGACCCCAGGAATATTATCAGAATTAAAATATGTCAGTCCGTTTTCGAGTTACGGCCAAATTTCTAATTTCTTCTCCAAAATCGGACAATCACGGTCCGATATCTTAAAGTTTGTTGCGACAACGTATCAACTCAAAGCGAGAAAATTTTAGGTGCCTGTTTGGTCCTTATTTTAGGACAGTTTATGTAAAAGTATGGCCAGCCATTCCAGAGTAAACCGGGTAAAATAATATCTTACTTGTTAAGTAAGAATGGCCGTGCCCCTAAGGCCATGCGCGGATATAGGGGAGGGCACAGGGGGCACGTGCCCCCCCCCAGTTTTTTTAAGCGGGTGGTATTTCTCAAATTTCATTAAACCTAATGACGTAAAAAAAATTAAAAAAATTAAATGAATGGTGATCCGCTGTGTCTTTTATCCCATTGAGAGGAGGGCACAGGCCCCTAAATAATTCCCAATCCTGAGACTAAATAGAAATACGTAAATAAAAAATTGTCAAAAATTCTGTCATCCGTCATGGCACTTTTTTTCATCATCACGCTTATAAAATCGCTTATCACCCTCATGAAAGATATTTGTGGTAAGCTCTACAGCTTTTAACAAATTAGGTATCGTACCTCGATAAACATTGCATTAAAAAGTACTGCCCAGGACTCGAATCCCCGGCCTCTAGGTATATTGTGCGATTGTGCCCCCCCCCCAAAAAAAACAAGAGGGCTATATCCGCGCATGTCTAAGGTGCCTAGTTAAACGATTAAATCTTGATTTTTAAAGTTTGCAATATACAGGGTGGACACAAACCAATACGCCCCGAATTTTCATTGTCCTTGAAAAACAAAAATATCAATATAAGAATCGTAGCACGGGCGTACTAGCTGAGTAACGTACATGAGAAGGAGCCATCCTTGAATCAGATCCTATAATATTTAGGTCCATATAATGCCTCAAAAGTTTTAAGACCTCATTTTATGTCACTATTCCAGGTTTGTGTTAGGGGTTAGGGATATCAATATTATATCGATAATATCGATATTCGATATTAAGATTTCGATAATATCAATATTATCGAAAAAATATCGGTATCGAAACAAAAATAATATTGGTAGGTAGGTACGTCAGAAATTACACTGCTTGTTTATATCGATATTAATTTTTCGATATAATCGATATTTTATATCGATATTCGACCAGCCGATAATATCGATTTATCGATATTAAGCTTTCGATAATATCAATATTGCTAATATCGATATTCTTCTTTCGATACGACAACCCTATTTCACTGCCAGTTCGATAATATCAATATCGCTAATATCGATATTCTTCTACCGATAAGACAACCCTATTTCACTGCGAGTTCGATAATATCAATATCGGCAATATCGATATCGATATTCTTTGTTCGCCTACATTTTTCTTTCCGTTATTTATGTTTCAGCAACACAGAGTATTGTGCGGAATTTGAATTTGATTTGACCAAACAAAAAAAATGGCAATGGTTCCAGAGTCCTTCATTTGCCTTATGACAGTTAAATAAAAAGGCTAAGAGATTAGTAAGGAGACTCTATTGTACATAGACACATTCAACATAATGAACGCATGAATTTGATTTGACCAAACAAAAGAAATGGCAATGGTTCCAGAGTCCTTCATTTGCCTTATGACAGTTAAATAAAAAGGCTAAGAGATTAGTAAGGAGGCTCTATTGTACATAGACACACAGAAGGCTCCGCCAACCTCAACCCAACTAAGTCGGTTAACTAAGTTAAATTTAGCGTGGAATGTTTAATATTGCAATATAAAAAAAAAAATATATACTACTACTAAAATAGTACTGAGTAAATTGTTATCAATAAACTGATTATAAAAAAAAAATATATACTACTACTAAAATAGTACTGAGTAAATTGTTATCAATAAAATTATTTATCTTTAAAAAAAAACTACTGCTATATTAGTAGTGAGTAAATTGTTATCAATAAAGTGATTAATTTTTTTATTAAAAAAAAAAGAAAAATACTACAGCTAAAATTGTACTGTATCAATTTAGCAGGAGTTTATAAAACACTCCTGCTAAAATAGTACTTTAATTTGAACCAAATAGAGCTTTCGTTTTTGATGTTTAGAGGCAATTTTTCAGAGATAAATTTAAAAAAAAAATTGTGAACGCCTTACGCCCAGACTTACAGTTCTGTGTTATAATAATCTCACAAGTTTGAAATAAATTACATTTAAAATAAATTAAACTTAAACAAATCAGTCCACTGAGAGTAGTATCCTTTTTCCATCTGAGCTAACCATAGTTTGTTCCTAAAAGGCCGAATTATACAAAATTTATTTAAAGGTGTTTTATTTTATCTTGGGGATTGCTTTTTTTGTTGGGTGCGACTTAAAATTATAACCTTTAATCTTTAAGTCGAAACTTCTTCGTTTAAATTCCACAATCCGTGGCTTTTTCTTTCGATTTTTTTGGGGGTAGTGATAATTATTCAATTATTCATTTGTTTCCATAACGTGTTCTTAATTGCTAAGAACAAAATAATTAATTAAATTCTTAATTAATTAATATATTTTTTTTTCTGTTATTAAAAATAACATCATTATTTTTTTCCTTAAAAATAATAGTTCTTTTTTTATAGTATTTTTTTTTTTTTTTTAATTAATTTATATTACTTAATAATTAATTTAAATTATTACGTAATCATTTCATTGAGAAATTTCAGTCGCCATATTTGATATATGGTTTCATTTCATTTAACCCTAGATTGCTGGAGTACTTTTTTGTACGTTTTGCTGGACATGCGTTATTCTGACTCACCACTCATTTTTCCTTGATGAGTCCAGGATTTTCATTCGGTCGGTTGATTTCATTTGGTTTTTAGAATTTTTTACCCTCCTGATGTTGGCCGTACCATACCAACTATTCACATTAAGCTCACCCCTTCTGGGTGGGACCGGGAAAAGCCAGCAGGATTTTTTTCAGTTGAGAAAAAATACTATTTTTTATTTAAAAGAAAATGATTGTATTTATTGGTTTAAGTGTAACAAACAGGTATAGGAAAAATAATCATGTCAGTTCAAATTTCATGACCCCCTTATAAAACGTCAAAATGACCACCAAACGTCAAAAGGACTCACCAAAAATCTAGCGTTATCGCTGGAAATTTAGCAGCACTAAATTTGAATTAAAAAAAATCGGATTATTCAATCGGGTTACACAGAAAATTAGGTAAAACATTTTTTTTTTCTTCAATAAACTTACAAAGAAAGTAGAAATCTATATATATAAAAGTGAATGTCTGTTTGTTTGTTTGTTTGTTTGTTTGTTTGTTACAACTTTTGGTAGCAAGTTTGCTACCACGGGCGCGAGAGGGTTAAATTTAACTCTCATCATTTTTTCATAACTAACTTCATCTTCATCATTATACAAAACTAACTTCATCTGTGTTAATTTTGTGTTACACTGCATGATGCGGTAATTATTTTGTGTTACGCATGCGCGCTCATCTTAAAATTTCACTCTCATCATTTTTTCGTAACTAACTCCATCTTCGTCATTTTTTCATAACTAACTTCATCTATGTTAATTTTGTGTTACACTGATGCGGTAGGTAATATTTTTGTGTTACACTGATGCGGTGATAAATTTTGTTACACTGATGCGGTGATAATTTTGTGTTACACTGATGCGGTAATAATTTTGTGTTACACTGTTGCGGTGATAATTTTTTGTTACAGGTGCGCGCGCATCTTAAAATTTCCTAAAGAAGTATAACTTCAAAAAACATTTGGTGCCGTCCTTCTCCCCTCCTCTTTTATTCGCCTTTGCTTTCTGTTCAGTATTTAATCAAATAAAAGATGCGCCGTTATTGTTTCCGCATTAACTTCGTAAAAATTCTTTGTAGTATCCATGTTGTCGACTGACCTCATTCAAACATTTCATGAGTTTGTAGGCAAGCTCACAGGACCCAATCAACTCTTTGGGAACAAGAACAACTAAAACAAAAATATATAAAACATGAAACTAAGGTCTGAATATACAAAAAACGAAGGGACCATGGGCGTAGGAAAGGGGGGGCAGCTGGGGGCAGCTGCCCCCCCTAGAAATTCCCAAGAGTATGCAGCACGGAAGGGGCAACTTAAATTTACACTAGATAAAATGATTTTTGGAAGCAAAAAAGTCATCAAGTACCGAAATACGATAAATGCCACATTTTGTCCCTAATCCAACAGCCCCACTGTGAACAATCAAATGTAACTGTGGCAAACTTGTCGTATCGTTGAATCGCATTTG